>VZTO01008153.1:46802-109938 GCA_013400615.1 Syrrhaptes paradoxus | reverse complement strand
TTTTTTTTTTTTGTTTAATGCCCTTAATAATTCTGATAAAACAAAGAGAAAGGGGCCTGCAAGCTTTCTTAGGGAAAACAGAATAGATTGAAACTGTTCAGAAAAAGCCTTCTGGGAACTGTTGTTCTACCAAAGAGAAAACGGGAAATCAGTGAGTGTTCTCTGCAAACAGGGAAACCAAAATACTCCGGGAAATAAAACACTGTGGGAGAAACCAAAGCTCTGACAACTGCTGCCCGGTCATTGGTTCTAATCACATCAACAAGTAAAATGATTGCATTTTTTATATTAAATATACAGAACAGTTGTAACCTCAGTGCTCGGCACCCTGTGTTGGTACACTGTTGTATCCTTTAGCAGCAGCAGCAATGGATACAGGTGATGTACTTATTTAATGTGGATTGTTTTCAAGAATGATGCACCCCACTGGCTCAATTCATGTTTCAGCACTATGAGTCCTTTACGTTTCCACCAGGAGACTATAATACATCATTCAATCTGCTCTCACAGCAGCCCTGGAGTGTATTTTGGTATTAGTTCCTTTTTCCATTTCAAAGTACCAAAATATAAAGTTGACTAAGGACCATAAAGAAAGGCCTGAGAGATCTGAAACCTGAAGCCAAGGCCAAGCTCGAACATGGTTTCTTAATATAAATTGCATCTTTCCAATGCCATTGGTCTTTGTCAGCACTAAAGACACTTTAAGGCAGGACACAGGATATCCACAGTTCTACTCACACATGTCCAGTTTCATGAGCCACCACAAATGCAGATGAGAAACCATCTTCATGGTTGAGAGTGCAGCTTCGAACAGGGTGACACATCCCAGTGACCGGAGCGTAGCCTGTGAGAAATACCACATGTTCCAGAAAATGAACAAGTATGGAAAGACAACATGGTGAGAAACTCTAGGACAAACATCGGCCTTCTGTTGTGACACAAATATAGTGTTGAAGTGGTCCTCCCAAGAGACCTCTGCCCCCAAACATTGAATAATGTGCTCCCTCATCTACGAAACAGATGAAAGCAGCCTGTTGAACAAATTAAAACTATACTATTGTCACCTCTAGGACCATCTTGCAATTGCCTTCTCCAAGTCCACGAGGCAACGGGGGAAAAGGACACCACACGCTGCTGTGTTACAGCTCACGAGGAGCTCGGTGTGGTTCCAGTCCTCCGTGAACGTGTGAGCAAAGCCCTGGCCCTGTGCTGACCACAGACATGGCCAACCCAAAAGGAAGGGGAAAGCTCCGAGATTTGTCCCTTCCAGTGAATAAACCTGATCTCACAGGAGGCAGAGCCCTGAAAAAAAGGAAAAAGTGGACAGCACTTGTCCCTGATGTTCCACACCTCTTTGTAACAATATTTCTTGGCAATCCTGCTGGAACACAGCAACAGCTTCGGAGACTTTTAAAACACAAAATCTATTCTTTAATCTTTGGGTATTTTTCAGGACTGTTTACCCAGAGATCTCATTTGCTTGGCTTCAGCAAGAGCAAAGAAATGATCCAATAAATAATCCCATCAGTAAGAAAGGGTAAAATAATAAGTCAAATAGTTACAACTATTAGAACTGAAGACAGCCCTATGTGGAGCTCTTGGAGAAAGAAAATATTGACCAAAACTAAGCAAAAGATACACAACTAAACTCTGCATGACTGGCCTTGCTAAACAATACACACCGATGCAAAACAAAACCTGGTGTGCATCTTACCTTGCATGCCCGATGGACCAAAATCCTGCCTTGTGAGAAAGATAGCATGGTCGTGATATTCTGCATGCCCCGTGTCAGGTTTCTGTTGCAGGTAAGCCCAGCGACACACGTTTTCCAGACTTTGCGAAGGGTTCCCAATCTCTATCAGACTCATAGACTGCACATGTGCAGGAAGAAAAAGACACCAGTAGTTATTTATTAAAAGCTTGGGCAACTTTTTTCCCAACTTGTTGAGGCACTTGACTAAACATCCCATTTCCATTAAAAGTCTGTTCTTAATGAAGAGACAATTACACTTCAGAAACAAACTTTGCTGGATCAAGAAAGTAAGAAAATAGCTAAAGTTTGTGGTTAGATTAAATGTAATTTCTGCATTTAATGAAGTCTAAGAACAAAAGAAAAATAAGATATAACAGGAAATGGGTATATTAATTCAAAACTGACATTGTAT
Organism: Syrrhaptes paradoxus; assembly: GCA_013400615.1. Taxonomy (NCBI): domain Eukaryota; kingdom Metazoa; phylum Chordata; class Aves; order Pterocliformes; family Pteroclidae; genus Syrrhaptes; species Syrrhaptes paradoxus. The sequence goes on along the minus strand of VZTO01008153.1, from coordinate 107,773 downwards.
TGTACACTGTGTGTTGTAACTTCTGTGCCACCCTGGCACCAGCTTCCAGCACCACCTCCAGTCTGGATATAGTTTCTGACGGAGTCATGCCCGGCTGGAACTGCAGTGGCTTTTGGCCAGTGGAGGCTACCCCAGCGTGGGGAAGGCAATGCCAAATGGGCAAGGGAAACAAAAGGTTCATCAGCCACTTCTGTCGTGAAACCAGTCTGTCGGGGCTGTTTTGTCAGATCTTTGAACGCTACTGGATGTCCTATTAAGCGTAAGTGTACTTTTCTCAGCTGTGTACTTTCAGAAATGGACTTTCCCAATGTCCGTCTTTTAAAGTGAATTTTTATTAACCCATTCCACATCTGAAGATCATTCAGAAGGTAGCACACACAACATTGCAGTACGCCATTCTCCCTTCAAACCGCGCGTTACACGAGCCGTACGCCAACTCATATGAGCTAATGTGTGTTAGCTGCAGCACGAAGGACAATTCTCTTGAACAAGAATCATAGACCGATTTGGGTTGGAAGGGATCTTAAAGATTGAGTTCCAACCCCCCTGCCATGGGCAGGGACACCTCCCACTAGCCCAGGTTGCCCAAAGCCTCATCCAGCCTGGCCTTGAACCCCTCCAAGGATGGGGCATCCACAACTACTTCAGGCAAGAACGAGAAAGGCATTCTAAAATCCAACTACAACATTTGCTTTTTTTTTTTCCAAAATGGTTCTTTTGTAAGAATTCCCAGTAATTCCACTTAATTCTGTGCATTGATAAGACTTAAGAAAGTTTATTGTATGTGGGATGCTATAAAATGTATGACTAATTGACCCATTTCAGGCCTTCCAAGATTTGTAAGAACTACATATGTGAACCCTGGCTTTTCAGTTGCAAAAATTATATTACCATGACAACACTGTAATCATAACACAAACCACTACAATTTAGATGCTATACTGTACTGTAAGCATTCATCATTCCAAAATATTTAATGTAGGGCAAAACCTAGCCTGGGCCAAAAATAAGAGAGAAGTAATATAGTTCGTGTTTAAATACAGATGTATTTGATGTCTCCTCTAATTGAGTGCATGATGGAGTACACAGAGTATTGACTAAACGAAAAAGAAAATCCTCAAAGGGTTGTGGAAGAACAACTGGAATTGATAAAAGAAAAGTCTGCCAAACTGAGGTCTGATTTTGGCAAAACTGGGATATTACAATTCTGCAAATGTTCAGAAAAACAAATTAGTAAACCAAATAGAGGCTCAGTTTGGATTCTGATACCACTGCGGAATGAAAAAGTTGTAATATAATCCCACACTGGATCGTACTGTTTCCAGCCATAATTCCCTTGGAAATTGAACTAATAAATGTATTTAAATGGTGGGACAGTTGTGGTGCGTTTTTTGCATCTTTGTATATTTATAAGAACAGACTTAAACAAACTTTGAGTGACTAATACAGGGCAAAATCCTGGCTCTTCCAGAAAAAATACTCTTCAGTTAAACAAGGTTTGACCATTATGGAAGTCTTTAGTAACATCCACCAGTGGTAAAACAGAAAAAAACCCATTTACATAATTCTCTACCTTGTTCTCATTTCTCCACAGCTTCACAAGAGAAATCAACTCCTTCAAGGAGCTCAGTGAGAAATCTTACTGCCAGCTTCAAAAAGCAAAGAATGTTGTAAAATGAAGTTGAAAAATCTCAGTTGATGTGTATCATTTGCTAATAGTTCTTTGTCTCATAATGACCTCCTGTACAGCCTACCAAATGAAAATCCTCACATAAAATGTATCATTCATAAACAAACAAAAAATACGAGCTATCAACATGTGCTTTAAGAGTATCCAAATATTTGCAAAGAAATCTCTGCATAACCAGCAAACAAGCAGCAAATACTAAAAAAGCAATACATTCTAAATAACCACTGTTTAATAGCTTTCCTCTGTCATATGTCACCTCCTCCCTGTCCCCTAAACTGAAACCTTTGCAGTGGACCCCGGCACAAAAGCAAAAGACTGGTCTCCAGATGACCCAACACAGCAGCTTGCTGCACTTGTTGGATGAGCGTCAAGTCTGCCAGAGACCAGATCCATCTGCCGCAAGGTACCGGCGGTTCCCAGTTTAGGGCACTGCTGCGTTGGTACCTGGCATGAGTCAACAACTGTTTTCACTGGGTACTGAAATCCACTCTGAGAGCAAAACCACTGGTTCAGTCCAAGCATCTCAATGTTTATTTATCAAAACAGTGATCTTAGAGTTCATCTTCAAGCAAACAAAAAGAGAACCAACTGGTTATTGTGGAACATTGTGGAAGTTTTTTTGCATCCAGAACAATGGGGAAAATGAAGAATATCCCTTTGGCATAAGAGGGGAAACCAAGAACACACAAGTCTATAAAATACACCTCAGCTGACAGCCTGACTTCTTGGCCAATGACACAATTCTCACATCAGAAATGTGGCACATGTAAAATTGAGCCTTACTGCTTCAGCAGGAAGTCAATTATTCTATGTGTCCATGTGCTTACAGATGTAAGTAGCAAGTTGAGGTCTCGTGTCCGTGAGGAGGACTTCCAAAAAGCAAGAGGAAAAACTCAGTCTACCTGCTGAGTACTCAGAGTCCCCTGAGAATCACCTGGCCACTAATCCCTTCTCTTCCTTTCACTGTAATGTAGCAGCCCNTACCTGCTGAGTACTCAGAGTCCCCTGAGCACTCATGTCACCTGGCCACTAATTCCTGGTTTCCTTTCACTGTGATGTAGCAGCCTGAAAAGAGAAACCCACTCGATTCCTAGCAAATTTTCACCCAAATTCCCACCTTCTGCAATTTGCCAAGGACTTCCAAATTGGAAAGGCTCCAACAGTACTAACAGTGAATACTGCATGGTCTGGGAACCACCCAGCTGGGGTCCGAGTCAACCTCGCTGTGCTACGCAATCGCACTGCTTCAGAACAAAGCTTTTAAATGGACAAAGTGAAAGGAGAGAGAAGGAAAGAGACAAATTGTGTACAGTAACAAGGACTATAAGTAAAGGTAAAATAACTCTTTGTCAGACTGCAAACAGAAAGTTTGGGGGCCAGCAGGCTGCATATGGAGAAGAGGTGTAGGTGTTACTGTTGGCCAGCAAAGGGCCCACGCTGCCAGGAACACGCAGGTCCTGCAGCTGGCCGGGAGCTCAGACCTGGCCGGGAAGGACCTCTTTCCAACCAGGACAGCAGGCCTGTGGANTGTGGGGTACTCAACCTCTCTGAATGCCTTGGATTTTCCTTTTTTTTTTTTTTTTATTCTGCTTTCATTTCTCCTCTACTCCCTTCCTTAGATGGAAGCAGGAAAAAACCTAAACAAAAATAGAAGACAGTTGAGCTGCAACTACCATTTGTATGAAGAGGCAAAGCAGGGCAGTAAAAAACGGTTGAAAGTCATTGCTACACAGATCCAGAGGCTTTCCAGCCTTCTTTGTACCTGTCTTGTCGTTTGGGAAGTTATCAGTATGATGGTCTGTTCGCTGTTATGAAGACACTGAAGAACAAGTCATTTATGAAGCTGACTGGAAGGTCCTTCAAATACTTGTGGAGACTATTTGTAAAGCAAGGAATATGTCAAACTTTTTTTCTTTAACAGCTTCAAATACAAAGTTATCTTAGAAGAAAACTGCAAAGTTAGCCTGCAGCCTACCCAATCTTTTAAAGAAAGTTCAAGTTGCCAGTAACATGTGAAAGACACACTGGTATCACACATGGAAGGGCAACTTTCCTTAACCAACTGTTTTATTTGCCTACCGCTTGGCATAACCGGGTACAATTCTGCAGCGGTGTTGATGAACAGGTACTTGATGATAAGAACACAAGAAATTTCAGCTGGTCAGAAGCTCGCAAGAAAAGGACCTTTCCTAACTCATCCATTAGGTGGTGCTCCAAGAGTGCCAACGGAGAAGCCTTTGCTCTTCAGCAGCTCCAGAAGGAGCAGAAACACACTTAACTTGAGAGGCTTCAAACTATGGTAGCAAGAGTTGGACCATAGCAGTGCACACATTCGGGAAACAATTTAACATATGACTTTCCCTTCTTGAATGTGGAAAGTCTCTGCAAAACATGCTGTTTACATTGCTTCTACTTGGCACTTCTCCTGTTCATTGTATATTGAATTAGATCTTCTCTATTGTTTTCTCATCCTGAACAAGACAAGCAATAAATAAATAAATACAATTATCGAGTGTCCATGGTAACCAAACTAACAAAACCAGCTCATTCAGCAATCATTTTGCATTCAAAGGATTTGTAAAGCTTTCCTATGGCAGCAGTCTGTAAACATTTTTCAGTCTCTTATTCTGTATAAATGTAAGCAGATCAGGAATACAAAGTGCTGCTTATGCTGTCAGCCAGCTCTCCACTCCTCAAGGCCCCAACAAAGCACCCTGAGAAATTATAAGGTGTGTGTCTGATATATAAATAAGGCAATTCAACTACTTACCCAGATAAAAAATAAGAAGGACAGTATCTCATCTTTATTCCCGCCCTAAACATATAAAAACAGTGCAAAAATATGAAGAGCATCTAAAATGCTATATAATATGCGGATTTTGGCCTTGCAGCTCAGCCTGTGCAGAACTGGTTACTGGACATGGCCAAAGGCTGGGATCAGGAACACCATCTTCAGACATGTTTGTAAAGCACATTGATTCCTGTCTTCTACATCTACCAACATCAGTGGAAAACTAAAGATACTCATCTCACAGTAGTGACCTAATATAAGCAGAGGCTGGAGAAGAGGATGCTCGGGAGGATCTCATCAATGTACATGAACACATGTTGGGAGGGGAGGAAAATGACTGAGCCAAGAAATAACCCTTGGAAATCCTCAGGTGGCTGCATTTATTGAAGCCCTTGCAGTTCCTGAAAAAGTCTTTTTTTTTCTTAATAACTGTCTTAATCACACCCATCCCAGCTAACGTGTGTGCTTTTCTCTGCCGCTGAGCATGGGCAGTTCATCTGCACACAAAGTCACCATTGTCGATGGACAGAGCGTGGGGCTGGAGCCAGGAATTTATGAGGTTTTATCCCCAGCCTGCCAGTGGCCTTCCGTGTGGCCTTGGAAAATAACCCTTAACGTCTTTGTTTTTTTAGCTGTAAAATGGGAATAATAACCTTTATTCATCCCACCTCAAAGAGGTGATGAGAGGATTTTATGCAGTGCTCAGGATTTAAATGTTTCCAAACAAATTTTATAACAACCAGTCAGGGTTTTAAAATCCATTCTCAGCTCATCTCTTGCCACCTCCCCTGCACTTGGTGATAGTTGTTGCTTTGCTTATTCCCTGGGCACTCTAGAGCTAGCTGGATTACAGAACTGTTACAACCAAAATAGGTCTAAACGGAATCATTTGCCCAAACGTTGAATTATATTCATCTGAAATGTATCCGCAGCTTCCAAAATTTGGAACCAATCTTCCTACTACTGAAGTCAAACAGGCAGAAGCGATCCAGCTCATCTTTTTCCCATTTGAAGAAAAACACACCACACATGCCCTGTTTACTTATTTGCAGTGTCCCATCACATCAAAAAAGCCTGTAACTTTGGGAGTCAATGTAAGGAAAACGCAGAGAAACACACGGAAGATTCTGAAACCACCGCAGACACAGAGCAGCCTTTGCAGGATGCATTTTTCTATCCTATTGAGGGAATTGGCAAATGAGCAGGCAGCAGCCAGGCATGGTCGAAACCTTCACATCAGCCCATATGGTATGTCAGACAGTGTTGGTCATTTCATAGAATCATAGAATGGTTTGGGTTGGAAAGGACCTTAAAGATCATCAAGTTCCAACCCCCCTGCCATGGGGGGGTTGTGTTTGAAGCACTAAAAGTGGGGAGTCCGGAAAGGGCTGGTAGCTCCAGCACACCTACCCCAGACACAGCGCAGCCACACACTCCTCGAACACACCGCCCACCAGCATCCTGCCCTTGTGCTCCTCGACCTGCCATACCCTCAGCCTAAGCCCAGAGGTAATTACACACAGTACTAATTCAATAAAACAGCGTCAGATCTTTCGAGTTTGCCCCTGAAGTAATTCCAGCATGTGATCACCAAGGAACATCTTCCATTTTCTCATGTTACCAGGGCAATTAATGCCATTACTGAAATTATTGAAACTTTTGAATGCACAGTTGCCTGTGTTTGAAAATATTAAAAAATAAGGACATTTCAAGGAATGAAGTACCTTCAAGCAAGAAAAGCTGGTTGCTATGCAACTCAAGTATTGTCCATATTATTCTTATCAACATATGACATATTGTATAAAATAATATAATCCTCTTTAAAAAACCCACAATACAGTAAAAGGCTGTTCAGGGCTGGAGAATTGGCAAGAGCTCAGACTGCTGTCATAAACTTGACGTTGATGGTACATACTTCATCAATTACAGAACCATAATGTAATTATTATGATTATTTAAATGGCACCCTTGATAATATATATAAATTGCCTACAAGGAAGCAAATGAATCTAAACATATCAGCTCCAGGCTTTCAAAAGAAATGTTTACTCAAACAAGACTGGGATAATATTTTCACATTGTGAAGCCAACCAGGCTGCTTCATTCATGCACTGCCTCAACTTGTACATGTCCTTCCTTTTATTATGTACTTTGAATATATATTCTTAAAAACTGTTAGTGCTGGTGTGTTTTAGTGGGACAGCAAAATATTGAAGGCTTTGTTCTAATTCCTCAGAACAGGTTCAGAAAGTAAGAACTATGCACCTTTCCTCTCTGCTTTTCCACTGCTAAATCATCCCAACCCTCCCAAGAGAAACCTCCTCACTTTCTACTCCCTGATAGTAGTCATCTGATAAGGAGCTTTAAAAATATGAACTTATAAATGTATTCTTACACAGCCAGGGCATGCAGGTGGAATCAGATACAGAAATGCAACAAAAAATATCTTCATGGTTATTTAGGGCAAGCTTGCGATACTAGAATTACTCCGTTTCTGCCCTGCTGAAAGCAGCAGGTTAACTCAGGATTAAAACATTGTCCACTGCAGATTACAGATCTAGAATCTAGCAGCAGACTATCCACAAGCAGATTACACCCTGCTACCTGCAATGGCTGTTTTTGTGATGTGGCCAAAGACCCACCAAGAAGAGAAGGTTTCCATGCCCCACTCCACTCTCCTCTCTAAAGAAGATTAATATGAAATCGATAACTTTCAAATTGTCAATGGACAATGCTTTATAAGAAAATAGATTCTTAAGGTGAAATGAGGTCTACCATAGCTATTGTCTGCCATCAGAAAAATTAACAGAAGTTATCGGAGCTCAGACTACAGGTGCAGATCTATAGAGCTAAAGATGGACAGGCATAACGATTATGAAATTGTTACAAAGTAAGGACAGCAAAGAAGTGACGTGCTAAAAAGAGTGAAAACCCAGAAGAAACTGAAATTATTTGAAATGTGAAGTTCAAATGATAAACAAATACATATAAACATAGATGTTCTTTATATTCATAGACTGGTAAGGACAATGTATAAATTAAAATACAAAACCGATACACGTCACCAGCAACTGCATTGTTCATAAAAGAACGAAGTTCAGAGATATTGATACACGCCATTTAAATTAACCTTTGCTTACCTTGCCGTAGCTGAGCAGGATTATCCTCACCAAGACAACGTTAATGTGAGCACCCAAGGACTCATCATGATAAATCTCATTAACCTGCAAAAGAGTTCAGCACTTTTAGCACTGTGCTGGCAACAAGTAAGGAGGAAAGCAATGACACAGCAGTACCCATTGTGCACTGTCATCAAGCCAAAGATCACTTCGTGATGATACACAAAACAGGGAAAATTCCATCAATGCAAGAGGGAATGCTTTCTCCTCTAAAGTCTGTTGTAGCCTCCCAACAGGCCATAATTCAGGAAATAATTTTAAATCAACACATCATCAGAGACTTCATATTAACAGGGACTGAAGTGCCTGGCTCAGTGGACTTACACATATCATGGTGCACCTACACGACACAGCTGAGCTGATCTTACTAAGAAGGAAGATTCCCAGCTCCTCCCTATGTCATCCCAGAGCCCAGTAATACAAGAAAAAAACAGAATAGGTCTCTGGGCAAGACCATGCATGGGGAAAGGGACAGGATCTCTCTCCGGAGAGCCATTTGCTGGATCAGCTCAGCTGCACCCTGTAACTCTTCCATCTGGGACCCATCACATCACACTCTGACAAAAGGACATACCTCCTGCAAAAAGCATGGTCGGCCACATGGGCTGGCTTTATTGTGTGTCAAAACTAATCAATGTTAAACTTTGCAAGAAGAACAAAAGCTACAGAATGCCAGCAAACTAAAAACTGTCTTCTTTTTATTTTTTTTATACTAGAGCTACATAACTGAACATGCAATGGGATGTCACCCTAGGAACACTGCAAAGAAAACTGTAAATATTTAGAGTGGAGAATGAAATGTGGATGTATAATGATTACTTAGGAAACACTGCTACAAGCAAGCTAAGCAAATATTAACTGTTAAAGAGGATGATTTAGGTATTTGATGATGAAGACTGCATGAGACTTGGCCAAATGGCAGGGGTTTAGCTTTACAAATTAGAAGAGGCAGATGAGATTCCCTGCAAGGCAAGTGTCTTTCCTAAAACATCCTTCCCTTGGTAAAGGTTGCGCCAATCTGGACTGCTCTGCTGGCTGGACCTAAATGTAATTTATTCCTACAAAATGGATTCATTACTACAAGCTAATAAGTAACTTTTAGAAAACCTTTCATTAGGAACACAGTAAATAATGTCCTGTTCCTTCAATCAGCCCTAGTTTTAATGGCCCATCTTTTATCTGTGTAAAAATCATTAAAACTAAATCCATCAGTGCAGGTTTTGCTAAGCAACCCCTACTGACATTTTGAAGTGAATTTTAATTCATTTTATCAGTATGTTTGGATATAATCTTACGCCTGGTGGAAGTTTTCAGAAGTCCTGAGCATTCCGTGCTGATGGGTATGGATGGGGTGGCTGAGCCGCGGCTCCAGCAGCAGACTCACACCCTGCGGGGCATCTCCCCAGGCACCTGGGGAACACGCTGTGGGATGCCCGGGATCCAGGCTCGGTACCGGTCGATGAGCAGATCCTTGGCTGGAGGATGGTGGGTGAGGAGCCCGTGGCTCTGACTGGCTTCAGGGGCTGCTGTTTTCGTTGTGGTGTAGAACTACCTGATCTGTTCAGATCCGCTTTTTAAACAATAACTTTGGAAATTAGATAATTTATTTACATGTCTAAAGAAAGACTTTAGAAGACTAACTTTATATTCCTGTATTTGAAAATATCTTTTACATCTACTTTGAGGACCATTACCGACCACAGATTGTAAAGAGGGAAGATATAAACACACATTTTGCTTTACAAAAATTCTTTTGCCCAGGAAAAAGACCTTTGCATGTTGCCAAGGGAGGCAGGGCTATTACTTTGTCTCACTCTTTGTGCAGTGGGAAGAGAGCACGCTCATCAAGAATACAAGGCTGAAATAAGCTGTAAATTACTTATACATGGGATGAGTACTGAACAAAAACTCCTGTGTATAGAGGACAGTAAACAAAGCATGTAAATAAGTATTTAATTAGTTCATAAAGCATAATCCAAATTGCTGCACACCGCGCTCTCATTAACTTCCAGAATTTAACCTAAGCCTCTTTTAACAATAGTTGAGTAACAGAACAACCATATCGCTGTTGCGTGCCAAAAGGAAACTTGGCTTGAGAACATTGATGGAACAGAACTGAAACACTGTTTGACTGTTCATGCAAATGACATCTAACAAACAAACTGTGAATGAACAGAAAAGCACAAGCACTGTTAAAAGCTGCTTGGTTCTCTTGGGATCCTGGATTTTCTGCAAGACAGTGGGTCAATTCAAAGCTCTGGGTCTTGGTTTCATTAATAAGGATGAATCCAACCCCTCTTCGCACAGCAGCTGAACTGAACCCTCTGAGCCTTTCTCTAAGCTAAACTGGGGCTTTACCAGTAGTGTACATGTAGTTCAGTAGGACATCCTGGTTCATATCAACACAAGGAAAAAAAAAAAAATCAAAGTGGAAGTCTAAAACTATGTTGCTGTGTAGGAAGAGAGTGCACAAAGACCATCCCAAAAATCACAGTTCCTGAACCAAAGACAGTGAAGATTTTGCATTAAATCTTGTCAGATGTCCTACAGCGATTCGGCATTTATAGAGGGTAATGAAGAAGGCTGGGTAAATCTCAAAGAATTCAAAGCATGGTGAAATACTGTAAAGAGACTTTCATCAAGCTATTGTAGTTCACAAACTATTTTGGGATAACTTTGGTTTATTTTTCTGGGATATTTCAGTCAAAGCAAAACATGCATTTCTATTTAAAGTTTCTGTTTAGAAATCAGGCTGGCACAGATTGGTGCTACATAAGAAAAACAAAGACTTTTTCTTCTATTCCTCTCTCCTTATTTTATAATTATTCTGCCCTAAGCAAGTTTGAAGTCAGCAGAGTAAACACATAGAACACATCAAAAAAATCCAGCTAGAGACAAGCTAAGCACCTGTGAGATGCTTTGTAAAAGCAGCACTGCAAAGTTTTTATTATTGAGCAAAGTGAGGCCCAATCCTAAAAGGGAGTTTTGAAAACTGCTGTAACACAAACAGTAATAAACAGCCTGCAGTTTTGCTAGTCTTGGTGCAGGGCAGGCTACCTGCTGATGTGGCTGGCAAGACGTATCGGGAAAGTCAGGTGGTTCCCTGAATCTCTAATTGAGCCAACGAGCAAGAAAAGAAAGAATAATCAGCATATTTTGGCAAGTCATCGGCAAACTCATTCATGCAGTTTGAAGGAGTTCCCAGCCTTGCAAAGTTTGTTAGTATCTGCTATGCAAAAGACAGTCCCCTTCATCACAACATGCCTCCACCCCGCTGAACCATAAATCATCGCGGCCGAGTTCATCCCGAGGCGCATCCTCTGCAGCGCCGTGCACTGAGTCGTACGGTTGGGTAAGCACCGCTTCCTCGGGCTCCCTGAGCACACACCCCTCACAGACATCTCATAGTTTCAACCTCTGGCTACCATCAACCTCAAACGGATCTGACCCAGCCACAGCGGCCATCGGAGGCCACACCTCATCATTTCGAGAGGGCACAATACAAGATGCATCTGGCTTTCCAGCCACCACAAATTGCTGATCCATCCAACCCAATTAGACTGCTCCTTGATCACCCAACATCCTTATGTAACTAGTGTTGCAGAAACTACCGAAGGCTACGTGCTCTCGGGCAGAGCAGGGACCATGTGTGATTTCTGCCAGAGCGATATCAGAGGAGCTGGAGAACATCAGCGCCTGCCCCATGGGATGGCAGAGCTCCTGGCAAGCCATTGTTTGAGCCCAGCCCGAGATGCAGCTCATTCATCAGATCATAATTATCCTCAGCAAAGCCTCGGTGCCTGGTGGGCATCCAGTGATTGCCTATTTCTGTAAGGAACGGCTGTTTTGAATTACAGAATAGGAACCAGAAATGTCATGGTGGATACTGAGCACAAACTTCTGTAATCTGACCCTCCCAAAAGCCTTCCCTTCTCACTTTATTTTTCTGTGCTCCCACTTCAAACACCACTATCCTCTTCGATTTTCATCACCTCCTTTATGCTTTTGAAGATCCCAAACTAACATTTCTAACATTCCCAAAGCTTCATCTTAATCCCACAGGAATAACATTACATCTGTTCCTCCGGTGGATAAACTACGGTCACGTAGAAAGTCACCCGGCAAAATCCTGGGCTCCCAAGTCTTCCTTTCCAGTCCTTACAAGGCATTTCCTCATTTCCTCAGAGAGGAACTTTTTTTCTGAAATCTTTGTTGAGTGTCACAAGGAAAAAAGAATACTGAAAGCACACGACACACATGAAACTTAAAGGTCAAACTGTGATTTCAGATTTGGAAAACATCTCTCATTCTGCTCGAAACCACAGGCAACAGGCAGTTGTAGAAGAGCTTGGCAAAGTGTACATTGCAAAACCGAGATAAGAATCTGGCATTTTGTATGCAAATACAAGTCGGAGTCCTGATTTACCTTCCCTGGTGCGAGAGTCAGTAGATGTTACCAAGTCCAAGTTAGCTGCTTCTGATCAAAATGAAAAACATTCCCCAGAGCAGATGTGCTGGCAAGGCACTAGGTAGCTTCGTGTTACAGGTCTCTATCTCATCTTTGACTATAACATGGGCTTTAGAAAGGTCATAGACTTTGTTTTCTGACTTCTTGACTAATTTATTTTTCTTAGTTCCTCCCTCAGGCTCTTGGAACTCCTCATTCTTGCCCACAAACCACTGGCTCGGAGAAGTTTCTCTAGACACTGTAAATTACCTTTGCACCAAAAGAGTCAGTATTTGTTTGAATTACTGTCTCACGGTCACTTTAATACAATCAACCATAACATCATAAAATAATTAAGCCGATTCATTTATTACATTACTAGAAGGGACAGGGGTGTGGTGTCAATGCAATAAATACGGTGACCTCTTGAAATCCAAGTGGTTTGGTAAAGAAAAGCATCCAAAATTTGAAAGCTGATACTAATTATCCGTACTCCAACATGCAAACCACACTGTCACAACTGACTGCAACCTTTACAGATAGAGTTCATTGTTGGTATTTGGAGCAAAGAAAAAAAAAAAAAAAAAGAAAAAAAAAATCTATCTTTTAACAGTAATCACCTCTACTTCAAGGATGGTACCAAAACAAGGCATGTTCTAGTTAATGAGTGATGCTCACCTAATTGAAACTGGAAATAACACCCCCAGGAAATGAATAAAACCTGTAAGAGTTCAGAGAGGGTATTTCCTGCAGGTTCTCCTGAATGCCCAATCACAACTTCCACTGTAGTGTGGCAATCAAGATAATGAATAAAAATAATCTCCAGAGGCCTCGTCAGCAATGTTCTTCTCACTAGTCACAGCTACTGGTTTATAACGAACAGTGTAAACATGGAGTTAACTGACAAACATATATTTTAATTTTTAAACAAGCTATAATACAACCATTGACAGCTGAAGTCCCTCAGATTAATAGAACTGGACTTGCCTTTGTTATTTGTAGAACTTGGAGTTAGTTCAGATCTGAAATGTACATATTGAAATAAACTGATTGGAAATAATGAGTATTGGTGCTTATAAATTATTGAATCTTTAAAAATCCAGTCACTTCTATATTACTGAAATATCCTTCTCATCTAAAAAAAAAAATGCTTTTTAGTTTAAAAAGCACAATTCTGAATACAGGGTGCACCATTATTTCAAAGTATCCAATCATCATTTTCTTGTTACCAGCTTGCTGCCAGTTAGAAACCGATGGCATTCCTGCCCTTTCCTCTCATTAGGGACTTGCTGTTCTGTACCTGCAAATCTTCATCCCTCAGCAGCCAGGGATACAAAAGCAAAAATCTCATCTATAATAGTAGTATCATGTACATCCTATTAAAGAGGACGGATAACAATATCCAGAAGTGCCTCAGGGCCACAATTTCAAAGACATGTGTAGTGCTGAAAGATGCAGGTGAAAGACTCCGGGGACTTTCCAAAGCCCCCAGCTGCATAACTCCCATTGATTTCAGTTATTCAAATGAAAAGTTGTTTAATGTATTTGTTCTGGAGGTGAAGTTTCACTTCAAGTCTGGGAGAGTCATAATCCCATGGGCTAATTTTTAAAACAAATTCTCACTGATTTCAAAGGCAGGTAAATTACTAAATACTCAGATAAATCTAGCCCCGAGTGAGGCATAAATCCTATGTAGGGTCTATTTCCCTTTGAAATAAGTTAGGCACCTATCTACTTTGAGATAGGTTTTAGCATCACAAACATTTTGGCCATAAATCCATTACACAGATACAGCAGAGGCTAACCCCTAAATATTCCAATATCATATATTTTGCAGTTAAGGAATCAAAAGGAAATGAAAGATTTTTTTTTTACCGCTGGAAATTGTCCAAAAATCAAAAAAATGTACATACTTTATAGACAAATTCTTCTAAAAAATATGCAAAGATGACAATTGACAGCATTAGAAAATGAGGTAGTTGAGTAATTGAGGAATATTGTGGAGGAAGACAGGCAAAGGGTACAAGAAGCAGCTAAAACAGGGTCCTCACTGGGAAAAAACCCCACACAACTTGAAGGGGGGCACAAAAATTGAAGACTTGAAGTCAAGACAGATGGAGCCAATACATTCAAAACCATTTGCAACCGAGCTTATTTCATGAGACTTTGCTATTTGGAACAGTCAAAATATCGTAAAATCATGTATTCTACCCCTGCCTCTGTAGGAAGAGTCTGTTTTGAAGATATCCATCCTAGATGTGACCTTAAACCCAGGACTGTGGAGGCTGAACTATCCCCAGCCAGGCAAACGTCCTGGTGAGTCTCAGGTCTGCTGCTCTTCCACAGCAGGCAGCAAAAGACCTGCTTAATCCTGAAAACTATTTTTAAGAGGGTTATGAAACAACCAGAGAATTTCAGCCCCAGGGCTGGCTATCAATACCCACTTTAGCTCAGTAACGCCTGTTCAGCACCCTGCTCCTCCTCCCAAAGCATCCTGCAGTGAAATCCTTTTGTTTCCCAAGGAACAACATAATTCTCAAACGCTGCTTCTAGCCTTGTTCTTCTCTAATATTTCCAAACATTCGTATGAGCAGATAAAATCCCTGGGATATTGAGCTTTCTTCTTGCTGAAATTAAATTACCTTCCACGTTCTTGAGTAAACTACAGAGCTGCAAGATACCGCCCAAATATCTCTCCTCTGTTGCAATGCTCCTGCATGCTATAAATACAAAGTTAATTTGTGCAATGTGTGGGCTCACGCTTGGAAATGCAGAGGACTGTACAAGCTAATATCCTTCCCAGGAAAAAACACAGCATGACATACGAAAGAAAACGGTGCAAGCGAGAGGCAGCTGAGGGTCTCTAAAGCCAAAACAATAGCATATTTTCCAAAGATAGACTGAAGGTCCCAATGGTGCCGAGCAGAGAAAAGAGAGGATGTCAAGAGAAACCAAAGTTTTTGTATGAGGAAATGACTGGAGGATGAAAAGGGGGTGGCAAGAGGCCGAGCTCACTGCGGTGCAACGGCTGGCGGACAGTCAGGCGATACGTGGCTGCAGCCCAAAGCGTTAAAAATCCTCTGGCGTCTATCACCATTTGTTTGGGACTGACTTCATTTCCAAACTTTGGGATAAATATTAGCGCAGCTATTCAAGATAGCCAGGACACCCGGCCCCTGTTTTTTCTCACTTTATGGCTTTTAGGTGTGGACTGTAACACATCACTTAAGCAGCACAAAACAGATTTACTGAGTACGTCATTGCACTAGGCTTGAAAAAAAAATATATTGTTTTGATTGGGTTGGTGGTAGGGTTCCACCCAGGATCCCTGGGAAAAGCTAATTAAGGACAACTGCTCACACCATCACACGCAGTGAAATGAAGCAAAGTGGGGAGAAGCAGCCATGCCGGGAGTTGCTTCTGGAAAGATTATTTCATGCCTCCAGAAGCTTGGGCATAAGGGAGGATTCACCTGGGATTTCTTTCATTTCTGGAACCACAGAAATTCAACTATTTGATCACTCTCTTATCTCCAGGAAATACTTCCACTATTATTTTATTTACTTATTATACATTCTTTGATTTTATGTTTACCACCTTGTTACTGTACGAAGGTAATTGCTTACATCCATAAAACCAGCAGGGTCCACCCAACCTGATGGTTACAGAGGAATCTTCCAGAAGATTTAAAGACAGCTGGATTTTTTTGTAGCTGTCTCTTCTTTTCCAGCTACCCTTGGACCTACGCTTCTCATTAGAAACACAGTGCATACAAGTGACCCCTAACAGCTAGAGACCCCAAGGCTTTTTATATTGGCCCCATTAAAAAAAACAAAAAAACCCCTACCCAAACAAAAAAACCCCCGCCAAACTCAAAACAAAACCAAAACCCCCAAAACCAAAAAAAGCCCAAACTACTCAAGGAGGTAGAAAAGAGGACAATGGGGGAGTCACTGTGTGAATTTCAGCAAAGGAGATCAAAGCAATGGTCTACAAAAATCTGCCTTGCATCCACCTAGCCATGAGGGCAAGAGCTGGAGGAGCTGCCACGTGGAGTTCCAATGCCAAGGGGAAGAAGAAGTTCTGCGTTGTGATGTCCCTCAACACAATACAGGTCCCCAGCATCGCCTGGTACCTCCAATAACAAACCCAGTCCCTCTTGCCTCTCTATTCTGGAGCAACGCTCGGACAGCTGGAAACAGAAATGGTCACCATCAGCCATCCTGCTGCTAAAATACAGACTCTAGAAACCAGCTGAGTTTTGAAGAAGGAAGGAACAGGACAACACTGATGTCTGCCAAAGACTATCCAGAGCCTCCTTGAGAGGCCTTGTGGATTTTAAACAACTCCTCACATCTTGGATGTAAGGCAAGGGATACATCCTCTGTCCCCAAAAGACACGTTTCTACCTCAGATCTCCCAACAGAACTACTGCTTGTGCCAGGAGCTGCTACAGCTCTGTGGGTGCAGTTACACAGGCTGCACTTTCTAAACCACTTGCAGAGACAGCATGCTTAAGAGTTGTTATTTCTTACAATTTGTGTGTTGGATGGTTGGCTAAAATTAGGAAAAAGTATATTCCAGAGCTGGAACATTTATGGCTTCTTTACCATTACTGTATATTTTAATTCTCAAAAATAGATTTAAGTGACACGATAAGTAAAGAGTCCTGTTTAATCTGTTTCAGCCTCTTTGCCACATTCCTGGTCTGGCCTGGTTGGCTTGTTAATTTAGAGACGCATAAAACCATCTGTTTCACTGTGGACTTTGTTTTAAGCCTCAGAGGAAACAAACCACACAAATAAATGAAATGCACTATGTCATTTCTGTTAGAATATATGTATTTACAGCCATCAGAGCAGACACTAAGTATCATATAACTCTAATGTTAGTGCAGATTTTAAGCTATTTACAATACTGTTACAAGAATTCAGCGCAATGGAATTTATACCACACCAGGGATTTTTTCAAATTGTATTCCACCTCTCATTTAAAGTGAGAAACAGTGACATTCTACATATTATTAAAAGTATGTAATAAAGGAAGGAAAAAACAAGCTTCATAATTAAAAAAATATATCTTGGAAAAAATACACCCCTGGCAAATGTACCTAACAGCCTGGATTTCTGTCCATATATCTGCCTCCGTGGTTTGTAATGCCCATAAGCTACCTACAGACGCTCATCCTCTTGACGTGACTGTAAACTTCAGCAGTCACATTCTATTTGTCAAAAACAGAGCAGACCTACAATTTTTTACTCAGCAATGTTTCACTAAGATCATTCATTGAACCTAAAGTTTTCACAGAAGTGTGTTTTATTGAGAAGAGACTCCTGTTCCAGACGAGAATGAGTAGCAGAAAGTCATTCCCGAATGAGTTGCCCATGAAGGGAGCTACCACTCACTTCCATTTTTTGGCTAGAAGAATAAAATGTATTTTCATTTTGATCTGTAATAGAGATGGTTTTTTAAAACTTGATTCCTTTCTCACAAAATAGAGTCCTTGCTTACTGAACAGGGTACTAGAGGGCTGCTGTGTCTGCTGGACTGATATTTAGACAGAAAAAATGTTTTTTTTCAAATATAACATTCTCTAGTGTCTCTTTTCATCACTACTACACTATATAGTCTGTAGCACAGATAATGCTTCTGAAGATTACAAATTTAACTACAGTTGTCAGTCATGGAGTAAAAACTAAATCAACTTAAGAAAGTTCTGTGATACACTGCGTAACGTTTTACTGCAGGGTGAACAAGGAGTAGGCAGGTGGCCTGGGACCTAAAGTGGTTGTTGAGGAATCAAAGAATTTAACCGAGTAGTTTATGTATAAGCCAATCGAACCTTATCTGAAGACAGTTCTCCAAACCATGTTTTTCAGCAGGGAGCTTAGGTTAAGGGAATATACATCTAAAACATAATGACTTCCAAGAGCCCCTGACCCTGTGCCTCCATCCACCAAAGCACATAAGCAGGACTTTGAACATTTTAAGAGTCCCACAGTCAATTCTTCCTTGCCCCCTTTTTCTTCTTTTCCTTCTCCCCTTCTGGCTTTTCTGAAAGTGGCCTGGATTTTCCTCCTAGAATTATTTTATCTCCTGCCATGAGAAAAATCTGTTATGTTTCATCGAAATGGCTAAACCAACCCACATCCACTGTCCTTCCAGTGCCTTCCCGCAGCGCGGTTAGCGGGGCTGTACTCACAATATTCATCAGGGTCAGCAGGTACTTCTGAACGTGTTCTTTCCCATGGAACTGAACAACCGAGTCATCAACCCCCAGAAGGACTTCAATGTTGTAATCGTCGTCCGTCGCATGCCTTCGATAGCGCTGCCTCGATCTGTGCACCCGGTCTTCAATGAAGCTCAATGCGCTGTTGAGACTATCCAAATTAGTGAGGTTAGCCGCTGAAATCAAACAGACAAACAAGTTATCAACCAAGAGAGGTTCAGGCTCGGGTCTCAGCTAAGCTGGCATAAATTGGAAGCAGAAGCGTTTGTTATGTTCTGTGTTATATAACAGCATTAGTTTCACTTAATGACAATCAAAAATGACCTAAATGAGAGAGAAATCTGACCCAAAAGATTTTCACTTTGCAAAGTAAAAGCAATACTTTCTACAAAGTAATATTACGTAAGAAATACAAGGCCAAAAGGATAGCAAGTCATATCAAAGTCTCGATGAGAAGAATGGAACTGTTTGCAGTCAAATACTTGTTGTTTAGAAGTACTTGTAACAAAAACACACCGTTCAGGGGTCTTGTGCTACCAAGGATATCCTTCATTTCAGAACCACAACTAAAGACAGACATCACACTTCAAAATCTGATCTCACCACCCACAGAATCCTACTTCAAGGCAAGTGCCGTTGCCAATACAACCCTTTTATATCCAGGCAGGTAGTAACAAACCAACTCCTACTGCTCCAACACGTTAGCTCATTTCCTAGATACACACATACAATCCAGCAGTAGTGACACAGCTCCTCTTTACTGTTACAACCCAGGAACATGTTTTAGATATGGAATTACTCAATTTATAGCTACATTCAAGAATTTTTTAACAGCTTTTCATCCTTCATTGCCAATTTGTCATGTCACTTTGCATTACTGCGTGTCAAAGGACAATCTATCAGGCGCAACAGCAGCCAGCTTTATTACTAACAGCTTCTAATAGTGCCTGTGACATGACAAGCACGTTCTCTGGCAGGACGGGATACAGCTAACGTGGCACCCACGTACTAAAAATTAACATGAAAATATGGAATCTTGACATTTCACCCTATAGAATAACAATGATTAGCATTAATATCATTATTATTATTATTTGCATTACAAGAGCCCTGGGGGCCCCAACAAGAACCTCTTGGTTTCAGAGAGCATCAGGAAAAGACTTGCTCAGAGAGACGAGGGAGACAGCAAGAACGCTGGGGATTGATGGAAGGTTCCCGGTGTTTAGTTCAGAGAAACGTAATAGGAAGCAAAGGGAGGAGGCTACAGCCATCACCTTTAAAGCAGAAGTAAGAAAGAACTCTTCGAAACATTACAAAAGTCAATTCTCCACCTTCATTTATTGAAGTTTTCACATCAGAACTGCCTGCTTGGAAAGGGACGAATGAGTCACCAAATCACCAGGATCATTACAAAAACGTCTGTGCTCTTTCCTCCAGACCACTGCCATGGAGCCATTTCAGCAGGCACTGGGCAACACGCAGCCCGAGCAGAGCCCCCCTGCAGCTCCCCACTGTGCAACAACCCACCAACCTCTACAGCCTCCATCTGCCAGGAGGGACGCACACCCAGCCTTCACCACAGCGTCCCTCGATGCCCCGTGCCTCAGGCCATGACGCGTGTGGTGCATTGCTCATCTCTGTGCCTCCTAGAAGAGGACTCCAGTCAGAGGACATTCCCTGAACGATACATTTGCCTGGGCAGCTTTTGAACATTTCTGCACCAGGGGAGGTTTAGGCTGGATATTAGAAAAAATTCTTCACTGAAAGAGTGATCAGACATTGGAACAGGCTGCCCAGGGAAGTGGTGGAGTCACCATCCCTGGAGGGGTTCAAGAAACGTGTAGATGTGATGCTTAGGGACATGGTTTAGTGAGTTAGGTGGTGTTGCATTGACTTGATGATCCTTGAGGTCTTTTCCAACCTTAATGATTCTAAGATTCCACCAAGCTCCAAGGACACACTTCTCACGAGTCCCACAGCTGACAGACCCACGCAGGAGTCCCACGTCCCCACAGAGCCACAGTGGCCTTTCTTCTGGGAGGGCAGCATTTAATGCAGCTAACAAGCACAACCACCATGTTCTCATTGCCAGCCTCCAGGCTCCCAGCAGCTTCTGCTCCCAGGGCTGCAAGTTTTTAAAATGAGTCTGTTCAGAAACTGTGATTCAGCATGAAAATTCACCCTTCACGCAGAGCCCAGCTGTCACTCCCAGCTTTACCGTGGAAGTGAAATGGGTCTGGCCTTGCAGCGACGGAGACAGCTCTTTATCAGAGCTCAAAACCTGCCAGGCAGCCAGCTCCAGCCCTTCCTCATGGTTTTCTCCACTGGGAAAGCTCCAGTGTTAATCCTTGTTAGTGCCCAGAAGTAATTATCCAGCTGTCACAGCAGTCTCAGGGGATTCACTATGGGATCAGGGGGCAATCGTACATTCAGGATCTATAAGGCAAATCATAGTTACTGTAAAATTTGACCATAAATCTTAAAAAGCTTTCTAGAAAAGTAAGACCAGGCTGGCAGGTGCTGCAGGTCGTGTCCTCTCCCTGCTGCTCACAATAACCAGCTGCAAGACCAAAGCTCTCAGCCCTGCTATTGCAGAACAGCGGTGCTGGCTGGGGGGGGGCTGGCATTTTGGTGGCTGGCTGGCTGTCAAGGTACCTGGAGCTTCTGTGCTTTCATTTCTTTCCCTTATGTGTCAAAGTCAAACTAACTTCTGGTGCAGCATCTTTATTCCTGCTGTGAGTAAATCAGCCAGAGGCAAAATGTGATCCTACCACCCTGAGTTTACCATCCTGCGGTGAAACTGCCTGTCCTCTCTGCTCCTCGCTTCATCACTGTCACAGCATAACCCTTACAGTCCTGCCAGCTCCCGAGAAAAGTTATCAGGAGGTTCCCTGAGAGTCATCCCACTGCCAGTGGGTGCCAACCAACTACTTTAAATTTTGCTTGGAGCACAAAAGTTCCCCACACCCACATTTACCTTCACCCCTTGAGTGTCACCCCCTCAAGACAACATGCCTGGTGGGCACTGGTACCTCCGAGACATCAACCCAATGTGCTTCCCAGCGGAGAGTGAGCCACAACAGCTCCTGCTGGCACTGGAATCATCCCAAGACCAGCAGCACAGCTCAAAACACTTACAACAGTAGCTGCAAGATTTTTGATTCATATCCCATCTTCCCACCAAGCGTCCTTTCCCGGGAGGCTCTCCCGGGACAGGCAGGGATGCCTCCACACACGGCCTGACCACACATCGCTCCAACTCCTCCTCCGGCACTGCTCTGTCTCTGTCTCTTCGATGATGAATTGTTGGATTTGCTGGCCCATGCTGTTATATCCATGTGGGATTTGCTCCTAAATAACAGTTACATCCAAACCAAATTAATACCTGTATCTTTCTGCAGAGGAAGTGAAACAAAGTTCCATCTATAAAAAATGAGAAATCTGTGATGTTTTGGCATCTCAGTTCTCCTGAATTAACATCAGTAACTTTGTTGTATCATTGTACTGTTAATTTTATGCTAGAAAAGCTCAACAGAAAAACTCAAAGAACTGAATATGACACTAAGCTTCTCCTTCATGTTTTTCACATTACCTTAGTTTTCATCACCCCTGCACTTTGCACAATATCATCCCAAAAGTCATCTCAAACTGCACTGTGTTTTACCAAAGCAGCCCAAGACCTCTCCATCAGATGCTCATTTTCAGCACTTTTTGCCAAATCAGAGCATCAGCCACTAATTACTGGTGCCAACTTTGTTCTCCATCTCCCAAGAGCAGACACTTGGCATTTGCAGGGGCTAACAACAGCCTGTGTTGAAACCTTCTTCTTGCTCCCACTGGGAAAAATTCACATTTGTGAGAATTAACCACTGAGAGACAAGGTTGTATTTTTCTCTCATGCTGCTCCCCTAGAACAAATCAAAGGAACAGCAGCACTGTAACAGTTCACTCTCAAATCCTTCAAAAAACTCTTTTCTGTTTTCTAAGTCAGATAAAAAAAAAAAAATCATTGCTTTTTCACTGATTTTCTCCTAACACTGCAGACAGTCTTCCAGCAAAGGAATAAAAAGTGCCCCAGTTGCCGATAGAAGGGAAACCTGTGCTTCTGGCTTAAGCATAAAACTAGGAGCCAGGCAGCCTGGCTTGTGCTCCTGCCTCTGACACAGAATTTCCCTGCAGTGCTGGGAGATGCAGAAGGCGGAGGAGGGCTGGGCAGCAGAACCACAAGGGAAAAGCATGTCCACAATCCCACTTGATGCTGCAGCCTGGGGTTTTTTGGGGGGTTTCCTCCATTTCTGCTTGCAGTTAACGCAGGCAAGTGATCCTAACTGCTCCTAGGCCCCAAAGTCCTGGTCGTCTGCTGACTCAAGAAGCAGACAACATCCCCAGCTGGGACAGCCCCAGTGATGCACTAATACATGTAGAGTACATCAAAACCAGGAGAGGAAAGGTCTTTACATCGCGCAGGTGCAAATTCCTTACAGCATTCTGTGTCATACAAGATCCCTCTGCTCTGCTTCCTTCTCCTGAGCAATGTGCAATCTCCCAATCTTTTCTCTAAACTCTCACTTTTCAAGCTAGCATTTTACTTCTTGGTTTTGGGCTCTACCCCAGCTTCCACATTCTCTGGGACCAGAGGTCTGAACACCCATGGCAGCACCAAGCAGCCTGGTCCGATCCCCATCTCTAGGACAGGGAATATTCACATTGACACAAGCAGCAGTTTTGTCTTTGCAGCTCTTCAGAAGAATCCTCCATCTGTGACAGTTTGGGATGTCTGACAACACCTTATTTTCTGGGAGTTTTTCCTTTGCTCATTAATCTTTGATATCATGTGCTTTACAGAAACCTAATTACATGACAGCTTCTGATTCTGCCTTCCCCATCGTGGCAGGCAAGGCTCAGACAGATGCTGCGAGTTACTGAAGCATGAACACGCTGCCTGCCACAAGAACCACCTCTCCCTGTGTCTTCTGTCACTCCCTTTAGGACATCCACCAGAAGTACAATTGCTGGCATGTGATCTTGTTTTGTTTTTTTCATGACCCCTTGCAAAAAGGCTCAGGGAAATACAGCTGCACCTCCAGTTCTTAAAGAGTCCCTTATGAAGTTACGGCACTTCAGTAGCACCAGCTTGAGGGTTCCTCCATCTCACAGCAGCAATATTGTCCTAATAAAACCACTCCTCATTTTTTACCTTCTCTTTCTGGTAGGAGGAAGGGGACCTTCTGGCAAGCCCAGAGCAGAGACCAGGGAAGGCAGCTGGGAGACTGAACTGCGTGTCCTGTTCCCAGCCATCATCTGCGGCTTGTCAGCACCGCAGCTCCCTGGAATCTCTTTGCCAATATGAATGTGCAGCATTCAGACCGGCCAGCCACTATTTCAAATGCAGCTTGTTTGCTTTTGCAGACACTTCATCTGTCACGGCGGGAGCAGACAAACACCTGAGCTGACTGCTGAGCACCTTCTCCGCAGCCTCACAAGGATGAGCACTCCTGACTCGCTGTTTTGCCATTGATCTCCATTCCTGGGACACGCTCCTGAAGGGACTCCCAGCTTCCCATGCCTTCACATGACTTGCTTGCAAACCACTGTCTTTTTTTTTTTTTTTTTTTTGTTTTGTTTTTTTTTTTTTTTTTTGGTGGTTGGGTTTTTTGCTTTGTTTTGGGGTTTTGCTTTTTTGTTTGTGTTTTTTGGGTTTTTTATATATTTTTTTCTGTTTAAACCCAGTGACTCCGACTGAACACCAGTGAAGCACAGCTGGAGCCCGTTCTGTTGCAGTGGCACATGCAGTGCTGTGATGGCACAGAAGCGCAGGGCACACACCCCTGCTCAGCTGCAATGCAGCTGGTGGCAATGCCACTCCGAGCCTGGGATTTGCAATCACAGCATAGGCACGAGGCCATCCGTCACTCGGTGCTGCAAATGCAGGAGGAACAGGCTGTGTAGCAGGGAAGCAGGAGGAGGCAGGATGGACTTGCTTGAGCTCTCAGCTTCCCACTGCTCGAGTACATCTGCACCTCTGGAAAAGTACCAAACGCCCTTGACAGCTTGACAAAGAACTGCTCTTTTGGGAATTGCACTTTAAATCACAAGTCTGATTCTGTAATGCTCCCTGCCACTCGCAGGCTGTAAGCTTCCATCATGTCTGTCCTCTGTGATCAACTGACTCCCCAATTAGCCCCCAATTAGCCTGTTTGTGTATTCTACCAAAATCCTCATTTGTCTTCCATGGTAAATTTGAAGCCCAACCCAGGGAGGTCAGAAGCAACAATGAACAGTCAACAAATCTTGCTTTTTATCCCCTGGCATTTTTTTCCTCCCATTTTTAAGTTCCTCAGTTTGGGGTTTTGTTATTCATTCCAGTTGCACACAATCGTGATGTGTTTTGTCCATTTGCTGATCAATAGTTTCTCTGTTGTTTTTTTTTTTAAAGAACCAAAAACTTATTTCTGCTGGGTTTACAGCCCTGCTCTTTGCTTTCTGTTTCATTTGCCAAATGTCCTCTATTTGCCTTTCTTCTCCCCCTTAACCATCCTGCTCAGTCTTTCATAATTTATAAACCCCTCTCCCATACTCCAGTCTGCATTTGGACCCTTCTGCTATAGATCATTCAAAAGAAAACTGGGTAAACGCAGCAAGGTGAATTAAAATGGAAGAGAGCTCCTGCGAGGTGAAAGCAAATTGAAAACGGTCTAAACAAGGGAAGCAAATCACACACAGCGCACTGAGCACAGGATATAAAGTCAGACCTGTTTAAAAGGCACCCCCAGGAGCACACTGCCTCAACACCACTTTAACGTGGAGCTCCATTTTGGTAGGATTCTTGTGATTTCTTGAATCCCAGAGGTTAAACACAACAGCTGCTACTTGGTAAATCCTTAACCAAGAGCAATTATTGCAGCAGAACTCTCTTTGGGTGTGTGTTCAAATTCCTCCTCTTCCACTTTTTTATATAAACCAAAAGCAAGACCACACTCGTAGTCTAAAGACCAGGCATGTACCAGGCATCCTCATCCTGCCCTTATCTGCAAAGCAGCAGTAATTTAAAAGGAAATTTTTAGGCTGCACGCCTTGCTAACCGTATGATCTCATTACGAGCTCCCTGTCTCTTCATTTATGGCAATGCCATTTCTAGCCAAATCGCATTTTAACACAGAGCCTGCTCCACCTTCCATTTGTTCCGGGCAGGTCTGCCATGGGTGTTGGGTTCTCAAAAACAGATCTCAAACTCCAGCTGCAGGAAGGGCAGCAGATACGGCAGCTGAATTCCTGCTGGAATGATCCAGTCGCGGCACTTGAAATGAGGAGTTCAAAATATTTAACAGTATTTCAAACAGTATCTATAAAGACCCAAATAGACAAAGTCTCATAAACTTCTTGAGCCAGGACAGCTGTCCCAGATTTGCAGAACGAGCTCACATTCTCGCAAGCACACAGGCACAATCACCGTTCCCTTTCTTTCTTGTCAACCAGGCAACAGCACAGGGACTTTAAACCTCAGGACACGCTCAAGTGCCTCCCTGAGTCAGAGTTACAGAGAATAACAAAGCTGAAACCTACCAAAGCGGCAAAATAGAGGAGAACTTTTAAAACAACCAAAAAAAATTGTCTTTTCCAAAGGATAAACCAATTAGCGCAGTGACAATGGCCAGGTGGATGCTGTGGCAAACGGCCAGGCAAGAGGCACTGAGAATAACCACAGCTAGGTGTTGCCAAGGAGATATTTTCTGGCATGTCACAACAAAGAGAAAAGGTATTACAATACTAAAAAGAAAAGTTGAAAACTAAATTGATCTCATCAGGGCCACGGTCACACAAATAACAAAGATGAGAAATAATTGCACTGTTAAAAGATTAAGTGAGAGCGAGGTAATAGAATACCCTGGACTAAAACTTTTTTTTTTTCCCAAAATGGTGAAACATACTGTGTTACAATTTTCCCTTTCATATTACAAGATAATAGTCAAAAAGGGGAAATGAAAGGAACGACAAACCAACCAGGCAAACCAGTGTGACCTGGTTGAAATGGAGCTCTTAGAGAACCGAACAGAAAGTTTTTCCAACAGCAAAACTCATCCTTTGGAAAATTTTCAGCTGTCAACCTTACTGATGCAAACAGAGGTCCCACAATTTAACACCAAATAATGACTGAGCAAGATGTTTCTAACTCAGGGCTTAAAAGACAACTCAAAAAGGGGCAACAAAAAAAAAAGCTATTCTGTAGAAAATTAATTTATGGGCCAACTTCTAAGTTTCACTGGCTTAATTGATTGCATCTGGGAAATGCTTATCTTGCAAACATTTTGGCAAGTCATTGTAAACTGGGCTGTATTGCAGAGCCTCTGACTTGCAAAACAAGTTGCCTGATTTACCACACCCACCAGTTCCAGAGCCCGAGTGCCCCAGGACACGGCTCCATCCCTCCCGAGTCCTCAAGCACACGTGTGCACCCGCGCGACGCGGGCTGAGCTTTACGTGGCTCATGCAGAGCCACACAGGGAGCTCAACGCTCTCCATCTCATTTGCAGCTCATGTATAATTAAACTGCAGAGTTCAGCTACATCCCTGCCAGGCGCTTGGCGTAGAGCCGCAGCCCCACAAAGCTGAACGAGCCCCAGCAATGCCACCTGAAGTCCCAAGGGTAGAGCCTTCTTGCCTCCCCTTGAGCGAAGGATCAGGATCTGACGCACAATTTACCTTCCCCGACCAGGTTTAACAGAGTGTTTATGGGCTATTTGAGTCCAAGTCTGCCACCGAGATACTAAAACATCTGATCCATATTCCAAGCATGATTAAATTACCCCAAATTATCATATTAAGTAAGCTGCCTAGCTGACCCCCTGGCTTTGTAGGTGACGTGTCCAACAATCCCACTAGCATTTTTAACAGAATGAAATGCCAAACCGTGGTACAGGACTGGAATAACAACAGGTTATAGGGGATAACAGTTGTCTTTCCCCAAGCCAACTATTCTGCAAGAAGGGGAAATTAAACTTAATTACAGTTTAACAAACAAACATTAAAAAATACACTGAATATTAAAAAAAAAAAAAGAAGAGACAAATTCCTAACCAGGGCAGGGGGTGAGAAGAGGGAGAAAAGATGAAGAAATACATACCGTAACCATACATCATTGGAAATGCTACTGAAAAATAACGCCTGAAGCAAATATGCATCTTTCCAATGCTTTTGAGCCACAGCTACAGAGCAACAAATCTTGCCTTTTGGTAATGTTTCAAGTGGAATTATTCCATCCTTTTACAAGGGGAGCTCTTCTGTCAGTCTCACAAAGTTGCAAATGATCCAATTAAATGTTTTCAATGTCAAGTATAACGAACATGGCATAAATCTCATCAGTGTAAATAATGTATCACACAAATGGCAATGCAAACAGCTCCTGTTCTTCCATATAATCATAATGATCTTTTAATTAGACAAAGTAAACGGTCTGTTCATTTCACCTTGTACAGAAAAGCATAGGAAGGAAGTTCTCCAAATTCTAAGGTGAAAAATGTGTGCAACCTGAACTCCCCTTTAAGTTCAACCAACTTCTTGTACATCTCAGAATATTATGCCAAAAATCAGCAGTCAGTCAGAAAAAAAAGGTTAATTTGAGTTTCAAAAGAAGAAAACATCATCCGGGCAGTCTGAGCAATGGCAATGCGATGCATGATGGATGCCTTGGCTGCTCACACTGGCAGGATTTGAACCAGAGCAAGGAGGAGTTATAATTTTACCTATGTTTTGAAAATATCCTTGTTGCTAAATCTGCTTGGACTTTCTGCAATAACAAACCCAGCTGCAATTGATTAGAGACTGTAAGAAAGACAAAGCTAACTTGGAGGACACAGGCATTTCTTAAACTTCAAAATGACAGCTAAAAAAACCCTGAAAGAGAGAACCAGCCTCTGCTCCAGTGAAAGCGCACGAGGTTTATTCCCAAGGCATTTCAAAAATCAAGGGCAAAGGCTTCTTTTGTCATTTATACAAGAGCTCTGGATCTGTCAGGCCCCGCAAAAGGCAAACTGCTAAATGCTGCCCTTCCTATGGTGGTGTGTGGGTGGGAGCCGGGGTCCCGACGACAACGGCTGAGAAGAGATGCTCCTGAAACACAGAACTTCTCGTGAGCATGTACCAGGGATGGAGAGAGCGGGGAGGAAGGGAGGAAAGAAGCTGGATGGATGCATGGATACCAAAACCCTCTGGGGAGAAGGCAAACCAAGAGGCAGAAGATGGAACAACACAAATGCAAAAGAGGAAAGGGAAAAGAAATCAGGGCTGATCTTCCTGCCGCAGTTCCCCACTGCCCCTAGGACAGCGAAACTGGGGCTCGCTCCCACCTCCTGCTCCCCAGCCCCGAGAGCCGCAGCCTGTGAACTGCCCCCGAGGTCCAGGGAGCGCAGGGATGGGAGCGGGGTCTGCACGGCAATCCATCTCCCCAGCACACGTGGGCAGGGCTTTAATGTTTCTCCTTCCAGATAAATTTAGCATTAATATCTGTGGGCTTTAGCGGGATTAGAGGCAGGTCATCATGCAGTTGTTTAGTTTTCTGGCAGGTCCAAGACATTTTTAATTCCTTTTGGGTCAAATGGACTGGAATATTGAACATTTTTTGAAGTGAAAAAAACCAAATCATTCCAGTTCATGTGAAATCTTAGTTTACTCATTTGATATGAAATCAGGCACTTAAGTCCCAATTCAGAGACGTGTTTAAAAATATAAAACATTTCAAGGGAAACGGTTTGTTTCAAACTACCACAAAATCCTTCAACATTTTCAAAGTTTTTCATTCTTCATCTCTGTGAGTTCAGTGACAATTCAGTACCTTTCATCATCAATAAAAAACTCCAACCAACTCAACTGCAAGTGCCAAGACTAAAAAGAGTTTCCATTTGCCTCTTTCCACCACCTATCCCCCTCCTCACAAAGGGCCGATCATCATTTCAGGACCTCTGTACTTTTGTCAGGTTATTCACGTACCATTGATAAGCAAGCTCTGCCCCGTGCTGCCTGACTTGTCCTGCAGATTGGCTTCCAGCCGAATCAAACCGAGGTTGTTTGTCTATTAAATGAGCTGTAGTTGGTAGGATGCGATGCTCTTCGGTACACAACAGAGAACTCTACTACAGGAACAGATCAGACCCACCACACCTCAAAATAAAAGCCTTTCAAGAATTATGTAGCAAGGAACTTGTCCCCTGAATTAAAGACAGTATCACCTTTGTCTGTGTAAATAAGGCCTAAAGCGGTCAGAAATGGCATTTGTGTTCACTTTGCAGAGTGTTATAGAAATATCTTTAGTGTCAATGACTACCCTGCTCTTACTACAGAGAATGAAATCGGACTTTGGAAAGCAAACGCACAATGTCCAGTAAGAAGGGCTGGGAAACCTTTTACATTTATACATTGACACACATATAGGTACATATATATAGGGACACACAAATGTTATAATTGCTAAAATGAAAGACTCTATTCTCTTTCAGTTCTTGCTGAGCAAGATAATACCACTCCTTCAGTTGTTCAGAAGAGAAATTCTTGACATTTTCCCTTTACCCCAAAAAGAAGATAAGTCTACAAAGGTAAATAGCAAAGCCAGACACTAACTGAATTTACTTTAAAGAGATAACATCTGTTAGCATGGGGGAAGCAAGGCTGGAGGGAAAAGGTCTCTCTTTTGGTAGCTGAAGAAGGCACACTTTGGGTGTCAGGGTTTCTTCAACAGACGATTGTATAGCTTCCTACCTGCCTCCTCAGCAACACAAATACTACAAATACTGTCTCCTTCAGTCCACCTATAGTATCTGTTCAGGCAGATCTGAAACCATAAATCAGTGCTAAAAACTAATATTTTTGAAAGTCAGACAAAACAGCATTTACTTGGCCAACAACCGTTCTATTGAATTATGCAATAAGAAAAAGACACAAAAGTACCACAGTCAATAAAGACTCTGCTTGGCTTTGGTGCCCTGGAAGCTCCCACAAGTCCCAAACAATTATTTTGGACTTGTGGGACTCTGGCATGATCCTCTCCAGTGTGTGGGAGCTGGACAGGTATCTTACTGAAGCTGACGCTAATCAATACCCATCACTTTCTCACTGGCTTCAACTTTATTAGAAAAATTATATCAACAGCTGCGACGGTCCCACTGAGCTCCAGAAGAAAGCCAAGGGTTGATGGTATCTAGGTGCTCTCATCGCCTGGTTCTCCAGCTTATCTCCACCTGAGCTCCAGGCTGCCTGTAGCACAAAGTTTTCCATCTGACCTTCCCTATACTTCTTTTAGGATCAGAGAATTTTAATTGATTACTTTTTCACTCTTTCCAATCTATTTCTAGCTAATCTTCTCTAAAATTTCTGAAGCATTCAGAAAGGTTTCTCACATTCTGGTTCCAGTCCAAGGTGCCTTAATCTGCAATACTGCAGTGCAGCTGGGCAACTCTGACGTTCTGCTGAATAACTGGTTCCCCAGAACACTTTTTGATTGTTTTGAACTTATTTTCAAATTGAAGTGCAGGCTTTTTGAGGGGTTTAAAAAAAAAAAAAGGAGCAAGGACTCATGTTTGATTTCAGTGAACATACACTCCACAATATGAAAGTGCCCGACCATCTCAGGGTACAGCAAAGGGGAGCAGAGGAGGATGTGCAACCATGCAAGTACCTGGGGGTCTTCATCTTCAGGCAACAGAAGCCAACTCCAGCTTGTGAAGTTCCAAATATTGCAAAGTTAGTCCCTGCCTCAGTTCTCTGGAGTATAATGTGCGCCAAAGGGGTCAGTTCAGAGAACCAGCAGAAGGGCAAGAGGGCAAAGAAGAGCTGCCCCTTGCCAAAGGATGGGTACCGGTGGGGTCTGACACAACCCGGCAGGATGAGGGAGATCCTCAGCCCC
Source organism: Syrrhaptes paradoxus (assembly GCA_013400615.1). NCBI lineage: Eukaryota > Metazoa > Chordata > Aves > Pterocliformes > Pteroclidae > Syrrhaptes > Syrrhaptes paradoxus. Next base: position 76,545 of record VZTO01008153.1, on the reverse strand, counting down.
CCGGCACACGAGCTTGTTTTTGCAGAGTCTAGCTTTAAAATAATTACCCACTTTTTGACCCAAAAGGCCATTTGAATGGGAGAGTTAGCCAAGTCTTTAGCAACATTTCTCAGCCTTGCTAAAAATCAGGAAATGCTGGTTCTGAGCAGCCAGCTGCTCTGGGGAAGGGGGGGGAAACCCGCCAAAAAACCCCACCACAATGAAAAAAAACCCCAAAATATGAAAAAAAAGGAAGCAAAGCAGTTGACAAAGTGAAAAACCTTTTAAAGGTGAAACTAGAAAGTGGGAGTGCCAAACTGTGGTACAGAATTGGTGCAGCAGCCACTACACGTTGCTGACCGAGCCGTAGCTGTGGGCTCTGACTGGGGTTTTTTATGTGTGGGGGTGCTAAATGTTCTCAGGTAAAATTCCACTGAATTGTGCTTTTAAAAGCTCATCTAGAAAGCCAAGTCATGCTCTGGGAGACAAAAGAGACCATGAGTATTTGGATCACCTAAAGTATGGAGAAAGTCAGCAAAGAACAAACTGTCTGAAGCGTTAACCTGCCAGGATTATTTCCTAACGTCACAAAATCCAGGTCCATTTGAAGTCTCACAACAGAGAAACTAAGGCAACCGATTGAACTTCCTTGTGAAAAGATTAAAAAAAACCAACCCTATAGAGTACAGCATGTGGTCTTGCAGATATGTCCTGAATTCCCCCAGGGGGACCTACGTCTGTTGCAGAAACCTTCTGTCACCATTAGTCAACACAAAGAGAAGGGGAAAAAGGTAATTTCTTGTCCAGCTGTAATTGCAGCTCTTCTCTCTTTGCTTCCAGGCCTGGAGATAGTTCAATCTAGACATTACATACAGCTATCCAATAAGGTCAAAAACGTGCCTGGCAGCCTGGGAGCAATATCCTGCCCCACTGGTATCAATGGCTTAACTTCAACAGAGCTGTGTTTCCACCTTCTCCTTGTGACTCTGAATAATCTCCAGAAAACCAACACCTTTCCCCAAAGACAAGCGATGGCCAAACAGGTTCTGTAGATAACTATCTGGGCAAGGAAAGGGTTCACGCCAAAAGGTGTGTGTGAGGGGAAAGAGGTTTGTTTGGGTCTGGGGAGAAGAGTTGCTCTGTTTGGCAGATACATGTAGAGTATGATGATGGAGCCAGAAGAGATATTTCAATGGGCTTCCAAGTGCTGGACCACTGATGGAAATGCTGGTGAAGAACGCAAGAAAAGAGGCAAAAAAAGAGACACTGATGGCACAAAAGCACAGGGGTCTGAAAGCACATTTGGGAGGAAAGGGAGGCTGAATAGAGAGAAAGAACAAAGTGGCAAAGAAGCAACACCCATCTCCTGGCGTGGGGGCTGCTGACCAGCGGTGGTTTCACGCTCTCCTGCACAAGCAGCTCATCTTTTGCAGGCTCTGAGTAATGCAGGGGTTGCTGATGTCCCTAGCAGGTCATCTGCTAGGGATGAAAATTTCCTCTAGGAAACCAAAGCAGACAGTGGATTGGCAGGTGACCGTAAAGGAAGGAGAAGTGTTAAACCTCTGCCCCTGAAGCCAGAGCCCAGGGATGTGGGATCTGGCAGCGGCTGGAGCTCCACTGCTGCTCCCAACAGGGGTGAGCACAGCAGAAGCACCCCTGCCCTCCTGACATACGTTACCTTGGAATAACGTGCCTGTACAGTAATACCAACTCTCAGTTTATGGAGTTTCCCCAGACTTACTGCTCCCTGGGAAATCAGGGGGCCAACGCAGAAGTACAAGACCCCGGTTAGCATCCTCTGCTTCCCAGCTCTTCCCCTTGGCACCTTGGGAGGAAAGGGAAAGAGNTGACTCTCTCTTTCCTAATCTGAAAAAAAAAAAAAAAGAAAAAAAAAAAGGATAAACTATCAGAGCCCATGTCTGTCTTCCACAACAAACAAACAGGAGCTCTAATTGGCAATTTCAGAGCAACACATTGTTTTACAGACAGCAGTTCTATGCAGCTTTTAAACGCATTATTTATACTCAGTCTTTCATGCCTGACATGGCTGAGAAAAGTCTCATCTAATAAAGCCATATGATAAATGTAATTCAGCTTCAGAAGAGGCCCACCCTGACTGCCTGGCAGGCTGGGATTTAAAAGTTTAAACTCCAAGCTGAGGAACACTGTGCTTAACTTCACAGCCCTTCTGAGGTTTGGGAAGTTGGGGGCCTCTTAGCATCACATCAGCCGGGTCCAGGGCTGTGAAAAGCCTCTCTGGATGGTTCAATGCTGAAACCACTCAAATCTTCTGTCACTCAGACTTACCATGAGTGCTTCCACGTCTAAGGAGCCAGCGCTAACCTGTCAATTTGTTTAAAAGCAATAAAAAAATTGTTCCTATTAAATCAAGGTTAATCTTCCTGCATATAAAATTTCCTGCTATGTGCGATTAAACATACCCCATATACACGTAGCACAAACACCTGGATAAAAAGATTATATATGCCATGGCGCGTCCACACTGTCTGTGTGCTCATTCCTTGATCTGTAAGGGAGAGGGGATTTTCCTGGCTGGCTGCATCACACACACGTGAGTCAATCGCTCTGGCTCTGCCCAGGCGTGACCGCTGGCTCTCAGCACGGGAACCCTGGCGTGGTCCTGTGCAGCCACCTACACACAGCAGGTCTGAGCGTACCGCTGATACACAGCACAGAGACAAGCCAGGACTTCCAGCCGCAGCACAGGTAAATCCCACTGTACATCCCACATCTTTCCTCCCCACCCAGCTGCAGGCAGAGGCTGAGGAAGGGCTCCATTCCCCCCTGGCCATCTGCATACGGTGTCCCAGGTCCCTTCCCAAGGGCTCTGCATCTGCCGAGCAGAGTCAGCCGCTGGGCACCAGGATGAAACAAACACCCGGCTTCTAGCACAGGGTGGGCAGCAGACACCAGAAGGGGAGCAGGCAGTGTGCCACAAGGTCCCCTTGTCCCCAGGCTCCCTCGAACGTCGCGCTTCCACTGGTGCCCTTTTCTCCCACTGGGATCCATGGATGCTCTCCGATTCCTCAGGGGTCCCACCTCATGATGCGTTTCTGCCAACACAGCACCTTCCCCAGCACATGTAGTAACACAGGCGGGACTCGGCGCAGAAGATGAGCAGGATCATTGCTCTTCCCACACCGCTTCCCCACGGACCTGGTCCTGCCTGCGGTGCCCTCCTGCCGCTGCCCCAAGCTTCTCCCGCCAGGACACAGCATGGACGCTCATTCTGGATGCAGAAACCTCCTTCAAAATGTAAATATAACACACACACTGACTTTGCCTTATCTCTCGTGGCACTTATATCCTCAAACAACTCCAGCAAATTACTTAAGCACGACCTCTCTTCCCTGAATGTCTGCCAGGTAGTCTTAATTAAACTGTGTGTTCCCATCTACACTCTCCACAGCACCCTGAGGAGAGGTTTCCAAGATTGCCTCATTTTGTGTATTCCCTTGGATCATCTATCATTGAACAGCAATAATGATAAGCAAAATGAAAAAGACAAGAATAGTTTTGTACCTGCATGAAGATAGCACACCAAAAAAATAAATAATCAGAAATCAGTTATTGGACTGGCCACCGTGCTCCTCCCCAAACTGAGATCCTGAGATGCTGAGCACTTCCCTACAGCTGCTGAAGTAAAAGATTTTCAAACATTGTGGTGATGAACATCAAGTAAAATCCAAAGATGTGTTCCGAACAGGTCTTATCATAAGAAGGATTATCAAAGTTGCTAAAAGAAAAGGAACAGAAATATTGATTCTGCTTATGATTTAAATAATTTACATGGAATCATTTCCAGATTTCATAACTAAGGGACTCATATCAAAGGCATTATCATTTGATAATTAAGGTTTTATGTTGCAGCTTTAGATTCAGATGTTCCAGATTCCACACACACACACACAAAAAAAAAAAAAAAAAAACAACACAACACTCCATGAGCCCACTCCCCTTCCCCAACTGGTCCCCTCCTCTCCAGCCAATGTCAGATCTACAGCCAGCGTGAGCGGGTGCAGGAGCATCCTGCAGAACCAACTGCACCCAGCTCCGCAAAGGCAGAGCTCAGCACAGACGGCCTTGGCACCCAAAGGAAACATCTTCTCTTAGAGATGAACTGCTCTGGAAATGGGGATTTTGTAACACCGGGAACAGCCAAAGGACAGAGGCTGAACCGCGCTCTCCAAGTCTCCAGCTGACAGTCACACCACTGGGGCTGTGACACCACAGCAGCAGCATCCCTGGCCCCAGGAGCCTGGCACAGAGCACGTACCATCCAGAGAAGGGGAGCAAGGTAACGTCAGGCACAGGTTGATTAATCCTGACAAAAAACAATTTAAGGAGATTTAGGATTTACACTTATCCCATGCCTGATTTAAAAAGATATTTTAAGTCATGCCTTTGAGTCCAGTATTTTGGAGCTGACCTATTTCTATTCATAATTAACACTGGGGTTTTGTTTTACTCCAGGATCAAGATACCTATGGAAAAATTATCTGGGTTGTATTTGGACTGATGCAACAAGATTGTCACCTAAATTCCGAGTACAAAACTCTGTTGTTGCTGATGAGTGAGCAGGAGAGAAATCAACTTGATTTTGTGATCCAAGCTTGACTTTGCACAGCTCAGCACTCAAAGAAATGCCCTATTTGTAACAGCACTACTAAATCTGGCAACATTTCCAGAAGTTCCCAATGTCATCCATGCAAAGTCATTTTTTGCAAGAGAAGTACACCCACAACTGAACCACACCATCAAAAAACTCCTTGCCTGCAACCTAGCCCAGGGGATGTCAGGCAAATAAAAACCCAGCAGGTCACATCACAGCTATTCCATTCATGTAACACAGGAGTAGGTGAAGAGGGAAAAAAAAAAGCTTTTAACTGAAAATAATGTTTTAATAATTCAGCCTGCTGCTGGTGGTCAGTTGGCTGAGGACACCAATGTGGGGCAGAGGGTTGGGACGCTGGGGGAGGAGACGAGAGGCAGATGATGGAAAAATGGTAGAAGGAGAGTTACACACATGGCCAAACTTTGCTTCCTTAAAATAGATGAAAAAAATCAGGGGAAACTATTTTATAGAGCAATGGGTTTAATAAGAGGGTAGTTACAGCCATTCATGGTGATCTACAGAACAGGAAACTCTGAGAGATAATTAACGACACCGCAGCAAATGCATGGGTACCTGCACTTTGGATTTGGACCTTGTACGTGCCACTAGTGTGAAACCACAGACAAGGCTTGGGATTGACATCTGCGGTCTGTGGGCAGCGCTTCCTTTATACAGGCAAGATACGGACTCGCTGCAGCCAGAGATCTATTGGGATCATCTAACTGCAAGACATAATTTTCCTACATTGCATGCAGTGCATCTGTGTTAAAAATTAATGAAGACTCGGGTACAGCTATCAATAAAGAGGGACAAAAGTGAATACTATGTGCGAAAGGTTCCTGTGCACCCCAGGAAAGAGTCACTTTCAGTCTTCCAAGCAGATCACCACAGATGGTGACTTTGCTAGTGCAGCATCCCCCAAAGTCAGAGCATCATCCGATCCCATCGATCTGTGCCAGGTTACACAAGGTACTTCCTGCAGAAACTTGTGAGAACAGAAATCCTTTTAGTACTTAACTTGAGATTTTGTTAGGATTCACTTAATCTGCCTTCTTAGAGTACATTTACAAAAGCAAAAATGATCAATAACTCCACGATTAAATTGCATTGCTTTGCATAAGTAATTTGGACAATACATTAAGTAAATGAACGAATAATCCTTGAAATCTACATACAGTAGGACAACAGCTTTAACAGCAAATCTCTGCTGGAAGGAAAACCAGCAATTCAGACACCTCACTCAATCTGCCAGGCAACTTACGAAAACCAGAAAGCAATCAGTTTCCCACTGGAAGCAAGTGGATTAACTTTAAAAGACACCAGCCTAGCAATTTATAGCTATTACAATTTTTTTTTACTACATAAATTTCCAATTTCAGCAGACAGAGTAAGGGAAACTTTAAGCACAAAGAGTTCATTGATTCAATAGGTCTGTCCAGCTTAATTCTGAAAAATCAATCACTGTGCATTTCCTCCAACACTTTTTTGTAGCATCCTCCTATACCATTTATTATTATCGCTTATTGCTAAAATAGGAATGGTGATTCCACCGCTCTCAGCCCTACTAAATCATTATTTAATGCTGCACGGTTGCCCTCCTTATATAAAGGGATAGCTGGGTTTATTATGAAGAACATTATTATTAAACATTTCTCGGTTGTGTTTATAGTCAGCGGTTATTATTTTAAGAATCCTTTGTTTTCTTTGAATATTTTCCCTTGCCCCGCCTATGTAGAGTCAAGCTCTTGGAATCACCTCTAACAGCAAGGGTCACTCTTGGCTTATGAAGCACCCCCGGGTAAAAGCCATAAGCTATAAACATGAATTTTTCATTATATTAATTGTCCTACTTTAACTATGCAACATGACTCTTCAAAATAACCGACAGAGAATTTTAATTGTGTGTGAAATATTCAGTCTTTATAAGCCCCCTTCCTAACCCTTGTTATACTGGAGGGAGCTTCTGCCAACAAACACTGCCTCTTAGCTAATGTTCGACTTTCTCTGTAATTCACTTTTCTGACCTTTTATTTTGACATTTTCACCTCGTATATTAATTTCTGCCTGCGCTGAATACTGCAGCATTATAATTACTTACATATAAACCTTTCATCACATCTTTCTTTGGACTTTGTTAGAAGACGCCGTACATCAAATAACAGCAAATTTCCCGTTAATCAGCTGGCCTTTCGGAGGAACAGGCTGCCCGGAGCCGGGAGCCCATCACACCTCCAGCCTCTGTGCCGCCGAGCGTGGGTCAGAGGAGCCTTCTGCCTTCAGAGCGCAACACAGGGCACCCAAAAAAAGATAAACCAGCCTTCCCAGATCTCCCACGGTGCCTGTGGACACGTCCCCAGCCCTGCCCTTGCCTGGCAGCAGGACACGGAGCCCCCTCCCTGCACAGCCCAGGATCCCCACCGCCCCAACAAGCCTTCAGAAAGGCTGGGGAGTTCCCTTTCTCATCCTGCTCTCTGCACTAATAGGTAATTTAAACCACATTTTGCAGGGAGTTTATAACCTAGATCAAGAACAAACCCCACACAAATCACGCAGGTTTTATTCTGTATTTTTATCTACGACACATTCACACGCAATCTACTACAAACGGGTAAGATGTGGTGACACACCAAAGCAGCCACATTCAATAAATATTCTTCTCGCCTGGTTTCCACACTACAAACAAGGAACAGAAACTGCACAAGGCGTAATTCAGGTGATCAGCAAGCTGATGTCCATTGGACCTGACACCTCCTAAAACCAGCCCGGCGATCCACCCGAGGGTCTGCCACAGCCCAGTGACACCCCACAAACAATGGCTTGTGCATCCCTGAACACTCCAAACCACAACCTGCCTCACTGGAGGGGGAGACCTGTCCGGGTGGTAAGAAGCACCCGGTTCAGCAGCTGTTCTCTGTGCTATTTCGGATTCTTTGGGGTTGGGATGAAAGCCTCCAGACTGCCCAGGTGACTGCAATATACTACTGTGACATCCAGCCCTCCTCTACCTTGCTGGCTCCTCGTCCCACAGCAGCGCAGTGTTTAAAGTAGCATCTTCCCAGGGACAGGCAGGTGTTGGAATGACAAACCACAGCAAGCCAGAGAGAGATTTAATTTCTCAAAGTCCCAGCCTGACTTCTTTCTAGTCCTGTTCCGTAAGATCTCATAAAAAGCATTTAAATTTTTTCCACAGCAGCCGCCTTCACAAAGCCTCTTGGATGCAATTGCTCTGAGTACAATTCCAGCCTTTTGGGTTTTTAATCTTTCAGTTGCACTGAAGCAATTGTAGGACCTTCACAGCTGTCACAAATTTTTGATACCTAGACAGAAGATATTTTCAAATAATGTGCGCAAGCAGCACAGATGTTCTCGCATTGTTCTTCCAGCTTCCATTCGGCCAAGTCCCTTAGTTCTGTTATTTACCATGGAGACCAGAGAAAAACTAATTTAAATATGTGGGTGAATTGAAGTAACCTTGTCAATAGTTTGGAGAAGTGGGTATGTGCTCAACAGAGCTAGAGAGACTGAAAAACACACCAAAGCCATTTCAAACTGCATTTCACTGCAGTCACAGTGGAACTATGCATCAGCGGAAAATATCTACAATTCTGTTATCCATCCTTTTATTTTACTAGCTAATAAAGATATAACTCAATTGTTTGCAGGCAGACGCAGCTGAGCATTCTTCATGTAGAGCTCTAAGTCATCATCTAGTATCCTGAACATTAAACAGACCAAGATTCTGGAGAGATGCTTGACAAGCCAGAGAAAATTGCATAAGAGAGAAAAAGATGCAACAGCTGATTATATACATGCTGCTATATATGAAATACATTTTCTGGAGTAGAACAGTATATAAGGACACATTACAGAGTGTCCATGGGTTGCTCAGCCTTTCCAGTTCCCATAAGATATTCCATGTTTCTCTTCCTTCCTTTTGTCAAGGTCCTGTGTTGTGCCCAGTTTCGTGCTAGTCCTTAAACAAGGTCTCCACTCCAAGCTTTACAAACACATTTTCAACTCCTGACACTGATAAGAGATTTTCCCACTAACTCAGAGAGCCCCAGTTTCATCCTAATCTTTGCAAAATAACCAGAACGCCACTAAGAACACAAGCATTACTAAGCAGACATCATCTGCGCCAGAGATAATCCCGCCGCTGAGAGGACTGCGAGGTATTTATCCCGTATTTTTGCTTTCCAAGACCACCAGAACAGTGTTTTGTCAGTACACTTGGAGATATCATTAGCTCAACCCCCATGCCATTTTATTGGTCTCAAATTCAAAAGACAAGTCAGCTCAAAACTCCAACCATGATCTTTGCTTCTAACTTGCTAGGAAGAAGCAGAGAGCTCACTATCAACGTCCCACTATTTTTTAAATACCACTCCAAATCTCTCTGAGCAGATTATTGCAAAGCTTCATTCCAGCTCACCACAGAGCGATGCTCTTGTGGATCTCCTGGTAATGGGAAAAGAGCAAGCAACACAATGGCTATTTATCAGAGCACATTGTAGGAGAGAACTTTGTGCCCATAAAAGCACAGCCGGGCCCCTTGGGTCTGTCCAGACACCAGCACTGCTATTTAATCGCTGGAAGCTGGAGGAACATTCAGAATCCTGGAATGCAAGTCAGTAAATTAAACAAGTGAAGCTTCTCTCTTCTTTAACCGTTAAAAGGAACTTTCAGCAAAATTCTGAAACCCAGGCCATATGGATGCTTTATTCCCAGCACAAGGAAATGGTAGCAAACCTTCCCAGGCTTGGCAAAGGGCGAATGAACGAATGGTTTTGGGGTTTTCTGTGGGCGGTCAGCGCATACCTGCACAGCCTGGGGGACATTTCAGGAGTCACAGCTGCAATCCCACACGTTAGGCTGAGCCAAGTCTGGAACTGGAGCAAAGCTCCAGCCATCTGTGTATGAAGGATACAGTAAGTCATGCCCAAAGTTACAGAACTTGATCTCTAAGAATAGCATCCTACCCTAAGAATGTAGAAGCAAATCTATTTTTTTAACTTACAATTTTAAATTAATAAAAAATTGGCCCTCCAAGACCCTTGGAGCCATGTATCACCTCAGGTATTTGTTCTTTCTCACTAAACACCTGAGCTGTTCCCTTCAGCCTTCTCGCTTAGACAGAACTCACACCTTATGCCATTTTAAAAATTTTGTTTAATAAATACAAAGGGACATTTTATTCATAGACAAAAGTCTCCTTATAAAAAACCAAAAGCGAACGTTTCTGATCACACCAACCTCCTTTATACAGCGGTTTGACACAGACGGATTAACAGCACTAGGGATACCATCACTGCTGCTGCTGGAAGCAATTCCCACAAACCCACATCCTCAGGAAAGGTTGTCTTCCCCTATGGCATGGAAATTTCTGACATATCTCTGTCTGCAGAGGACAGGTCATCAAACATCACAAATTATATCCCGTCACCAGCCCAACGCTTCACCTCTGTCCAGGACAAAATCCTTGGCACAAGGGGCCACCTCCAGATACCTGGGAAGAGGATGGCCAGCAGGACACCAGGCTGGTTTTGCAGAACCATCCACAACCTGTTGCTTGTGGTGAGAATTGGAGCAGCAGTCCCCAGGAAAGGAGCAGGTAGCACCTCACAGCAGAAATCTCTGCTGTCTTTTCCAACTACTGTTCCAAGGGAAATACAAGTTTTATGCTTCCTTTACATTTCTGTGTCTCCATGTTCTAAGATTTCTCCAAGTATAATCTCAATATCAGATATACCTAATTTCTGTTATTTCTAATTTAGGGATAATTTAATCTCTTTTTAGATTACTCCCAATTGTAATTTCAATATACACAGTCACTTTTGGTGCTATGTTACTACCAATCAAAAATTATCCTGATTCTTGTCTACCAGAGTTGGGAGTAACTGAAGTCAGTTAAACTGGTGCTAGGGAAAACCAAGTTTAAACTTATTTAACTTGAAACACAGGAAGATGCTGTCTGAGTGGCTAATGAGACACTATTTAGAACAAGGAATATATCTGGTGCTCTCCCAACCCCACATATTAACTAGAATTTGGCTCCGTAGTAGCAGGAGCATTTCGTTTTGTTTAGCACAGGAATGGCCTGCAGTGAAGTGCAGGAACAGAGACTGTATTCTGCACAGAGGGTAACGAGCCCTGGGAGAGGCATACACACAGCCATTGCCATAAAGCAAAGCCGTCTGCGTGAAAAGTTTGTTAATCTCTGCTACGAGACATTGCCATTAAAACATGTTTCATAAAGCCACAGGTTCGTTCTGCCAAAACCAGGCAGCTAGACCGACTCGTCAGCAAGCAGAGCCGCGGAAGACCTCAGTCTGTTTAACGACCATCTCAACAAAACCTGCATTTACCCAAAGACCAAAAGCAATTCACGTTCTGCACTTTCCCAAGCCAGAGACCTGAACCTATGTGCCCACAAACTTTATTTTGTTATAGAAGCAGGGGATAATTTTTTTAAGACCTAAATACTCGTGTATCAGTTAGAAAGAGCACTCCAAAAGCAACTGATTTTTATATCCATCGTAATATTCAACAAGATCCTTAACACTGACTTTACAGCAGGAGACAGTATACGTTTAAGAGATTGAATTAAGATAAGAATAAACAAGACAGAAGAGAAGGCTAAAGCTATTTATTACAAATACACAAAAGAAATATCACTGCAACTTCTAGAAATGATAGATTACATTTTTTTGAGCAGGTCCCAAAGGTCAGTCAATTTGAATGACTTTGGAAACAAGGAACACGTTAAGTCTGAAGCTGAAAATCCACCGCAGAGAACGTCTAGACAGTGAGTCTTAAATCTCACTCCTAAATCAACTGAGCTGCGGCTCAGCCGTCCCTGCCATGTCGTCATGCCGGGTGAGAGACAAGTCTCAGCGAGGAGGAGCCCCTAAACACTGCTGCAAAGATGAGTTCTGGATGCCTGGGGTGCTGCCCCACCGGCAGGCGACAGTCCATCCCACCCCACAGCAGAGATGCTCTCTGCCAACGGTACCATATCAGGTTTGATTTTTTTTTTCCAGGAGTCAATAATGTCCTGCCTGAGCTTTCAGGTGGATTTAACAAGCACATCTGCAGCAGCAGCAGCAAAAGCAGAAGCCAAATTTTTAATCTACAGATCTCCAAATATTTAGAAAAGAGACTTGTATGGTTACACCATGGTACAGAGAGAGAAAATGCAGCCCTAGGAGGGGAGGGGACCGAACAGAGAGCAGAGGTCCCAGCTCAGTGCCACCACAACATCCCCACCTCCACCAGTGCACGTTCCCCGAAGGTGCCCACTAGCTGTTCTCCACCTTTAATAACAGCAGATCTTCCAGCTCTTGTTCGCTTCAGGTATGCTCTGAACGCAGGCATAAGAAAACTCAACCTCATCAAAAGTCTAGTGTCTGCTTTTCCCCACAGAAAATAATATAAAACTCCTTTTTTCTAATTTTTAATGCCACTGGCTTTGCAGACCTCCTTCACAGACTCAGATACGACGTTGAGTTATATTTTGTACACCAGAGGGTAAATGCCATAAATTTTATCACTTGGGTGCTGTCTTCTTCAAACATGATTTATCAGACCCAGTTCACGGTGAGAAGAGTGATAAATGCCATTAATGAGTGGCCTGAGAACACGCAGGACAAAGCAGCGGGATAACAAATAGCGTGGGACTCCTACCTCCTGGTCATGGCTGTAGACCATTAGACAAAGATATTGTTTTATGCAGCAACAGGTTCAGACACACTCCATTTTTATTTAATCCATGAAAAATAGATTTAGCAGAGAAATCAACATGCAGTAACTCAAAAATAACAGAGCAGCTTTTCCTTTTTCTGCCTTTTTAAAAAATTTCTCCCTTTCATTCATTCCTTTGCTTTTTCATCCTCCTCTATCCCCCCAAACATTTTTTTTTGCTGTTGGGTTTTTTCCCCCCCAGATAAAGGCAGAAAGAAGTCATACCATCATTACTGAACCTTAATCTTTGCCCATCCTTGGTTTGACTCTTTCCAATGTCAGAAAAGATCTCAAAGCTAATAAACAATTAAACCACGGAGCAAAGCCACCTGGAAGATGTATTGCAGAAAAAAAAATAGCGATTTTTTTTATTATTATTTTGGCTAAACAGCCAGAAAAGGCAAAAATATTCTGAACATTCTGGCAGCTTTGGGATTATGGGGTGAGACTCATGAATTTGGGAGCAATTGTATGCAAATATCAATAATTTTGTATCGGTGTTCCAGTGAGGAGAAAAAATAGATAAATAACACAACAAATCTTAAAGAATAAATGGGGAGAGAAAGCAACTAAGGGGTGGTGCAGAAATTGAAATGTCAGAGAATGTCGCAGGCAGAGGGTAGGTATAGGAATAACAGATCCAGAGCAAATCTGCTGGAGATGTTACGAGCTGGCAAAAGATCAAGGCGATAAGAAGCAGGAATGGAAATAACCTTTAATTCTGTGCCTATAAGAGGACATGAAAAAAACGCTGCAGCAAAGGCCAGCCAAGGTAACATGGAAAGGGGCCTAGTCATGCGCCGGGAGCTCTGCTCGTCTCCATCCAAACCTGAGGCTTTTGTCCTACTTTCAAACCCACTCTGATAAAAACACAGCACAGAAAAGCTGTGAGACAAAGCTGAAACACTTTGGGGTCTGTTTTAGTAAACCAAAGCGTTAATCGACGTTTTCTAACTCTTCAGACATCCCAAACTCTGCGAACGTGAGTTTTCACTCCTCTTCCAGACACGGAGGCAAGGCTGTTCTGCCGTCCGTAACCCTGGCACCACGGTCAACGAGGTGACACAGCTGAGAGACACACGACCAAGTTCTGCCTCTGCTCCCACCACCCTATCCACCTCTGAAGACATTCAGAGAGCAGCTACTCATCAGACACCAAACACCCACCGTTACTGAGAAGCTGTACACAGCCCTGACCGACCACTGTTCGCTTACCAAGAAGCCAAGCAACGAGTAGATTGATGGTCTTGTCATTTGAAATCTGGACGTTATTGCTTTGCTGCCAAGCAGGTACAAACCTGCCCAGGTGCTCCATCAGTGCAGGTCCTACAGCCCAAGTCCCCTCCTCAGAGTGCACACAAGCTCAGCCAAACCCTTATTTATTGTTTTCAACGCGGAGGAACGCAGCGTTGCTGGAGCACAGGCAAACACTGACCTTCTCTAAATCGGAGCTAAGATTTTCCTGACTTCAATCAGGAGCTGACACAGAATATATCTGATCCAACCATGTTTCTATCTTTGAAACACCTGTTTCTACCTTCCTCATGCCCATCCCGAAGTGCCAAAACACTTCTGGGAATGGGTGAGGATTTTACAGTTTGGTCCCAATCTAGAAATCCCAGAATAATCTAAACTTTACAAGAGCAACAAACACAGTTTTGCAAAACTTGAGATGCTTCAAAAAAACTTGGCTAAAACCTGCAAAATCACTGAGCATTTGAGCAGCATCCGAACTGAACCACAGGGAAAAACCGAGGCTCGTTCATCACTAATTAAGGGCTTAACTGACATTACCAATGCTTAGCATATGTTCTTCCTCATTAGCTTCCAAGAACAACAACAGGCCCACAAGATTATTTTGAGCTTGAGTTGAAATAAGGTGAACCATACCTTAGGCCAACAAAGTTTTCCAGAAGGAACAAACACTTTGTTTACTCTGAAGTCAATTCTAAGACACAAAGTGTTTACCCAGCTTCAGCACACGCAGCCACCCATCGGCCACGTTTCCAGCACGCTGAATTCAGCTTTATTCTTCCTTCTTCACTTCAGAAATTTGAATTTTCTCATGTGAATCTGAACCATGACACAAGACATTATAATGCCAATTACATTAAATGAGAAGTTTCCGTCAAGCTGCAAAGTTGAGTTGGACAGTGTTCTGCTGGTTGTAGTAGGGCTGATATCCTGTGTACCTGCACAATGTTTCCTCTAATGCACAGCTGCAAAATACAATATATAATACAATATATGCAATACATATTTGTGATGGGAACTATCTACACTGAGCCCTATCAAAGGCCCAGTGGAGCACAGAGCTTGCTCCACAGGAAAAAGTTAATCCTAAAGTGGATTTCTTGCCATATTATGGTCTAAAACCACACAGTGCTCCTGAACGTCCTTATCTATAGGCACATATGGAGTTCTAGAGAACTTGCTATGATGCTTTTATATTTAAAGGCTTATACGGTCAGAGGCTCAGATGTCATTATTCACAAGCAAATAAAACTTCAGAACTGCAAGGCACTAACAGAAAATGCCAAATGTAGTTAATCTCATTTTCATGTAAGTTTTTATCATCATCACTTCATCAACATCATTTAATGTTATTGTTTGTTATACACAGGAAAAAAAAATTCATATTTTTAAAATGGAACACTCAGTTAATAAAACAGTATATTTATTTATTAAGTTTTAAAGATCAGTCTGGTTCCTATTAAAGCCAGCAGCAAATTTTGTTGATTCCACTGTGAAATAGGTCAGGCCTTCAAATACAGGCCAAAAAAGTAAGGTTTTCTACAAACATAGAATAGGTATACTGCTGAAAGACCTAAAGCCACCAAGTGCCAGCTCTCTCGCAAGTATTGGTTGGTGGGATGGGGTGGGACAGGAGGTCTCTCCCCTCTCTGGTTCAGGATCACCCAACTCCAGCACAACTCCAGCTCAGCTGGTTTTGTAACACAGCCCGGATTTGGTACGTGCACCTGAGCTGAAAGCAAGCAAAAATCTCAGAATTTTCTTCAGGGATCCAAAATTTCATCATTGAAGGTTGCTAATATTTATTGGGTAACGTCCTGCCACGCTCCAGTTTAACACGCTTCCGGCTGAAATCCTGCCAGCCCTCCCTGCCTCCTCCCTGCGATCCTTTGCTAGAAAACCAGTATCACTGGCACAAATAAACAGCTGGCACCAGGCACATCCTCATCCACTGGGAAAAGGTCAGACACATCCCAGACTATTTCTACTGCGTATTTAGGGCCCTTTCCGGATTGATTCAGAGATTTAAGAATAGCATGAAGTTACACTACTTCAAAACTCATTTAGAAAACATCTAAATGGAAAACCTAATGCCCCTCCAGTGACCCAAGATGGATTTAAGTGTAATTAGTAACAGAAAAAAAATTAATTTTCTTGTGACAAAGGATAATCAGCTTGATCATTATGATTTAGTCTTAAACCAACTGTATTTATAGCCTTGTTAGTGTCTTACACCACGTCTGACAAAATAGTTTTATCTATCAAAAGCCAAATACAACCTCAGTAGCCAGGATCTTCTCAGGCAACAAGTGCTTTTTGGTGCCTGAAATGTCTCCAGTAAGCCCGACTAGTTGATCAAGCATGGCTCAGCAGTTTTTTTGAAAATTAGGCCTTTGCAAAAGCATTATAAACTGCAATTTAGCAGCTACCTTCAAAAACGTAGGTTTTTGGTTTTTTTTTCATCCAGTGGAAAAACAACCAGGATGTTTGTTCTCAAATCCGGCAAGCCAAACTGGCTACGAAACATGACTTCCCTTACACAGATTGCCAAAGTCAACTGTCTGGTGTAAGAGATGCTCAGCTTTGAAGTTGCTCCTGTGAGGAAAGACTATGCACTAAGAGGACCCAACCACAAGAGCATCCCAGGACAAAGTCCCTTGTGAGAGAGAAAGACGAGGTGCAATGTTGCTTTGCCTGAATTCAGATTTGAAGAGGCATTCAGCACTATTCCAGGGGTTGAAGGGAGAAAGAGGGGAGGACGTTTGTTATGTGATGCAGTTTGGCTTTTTGTGGCAGCAAATTAAACAGAAAACACAGGATCAGTGCATACACCAAAGGTTTAAGAGACTGTAATGAAATCCTGCCCACATAATCCAAAATCGTGGTTGTCTACCCCAGTGTTTGGAGTCGGAGAAAGACTTCAGGAGCCCTGTACTCTGGGGCTGTCCCATAGCAGCAGAAGGGAACACCAGGGGGATTCAATGATCTTAAAGGTCTTTCCCAACCTAAACGATTCTATGGTTATCCTACTGGAAGCCTGTGTTTGCAGCTTGGCTCATGTTTTATGTTTAGGAGACGTAGGATGTCAAGCTGAAGAGCGCTGCACACAGCCAAAGGTGTCCTGGGGCTCAGCAGTGCCTGAAGGATCAACCAGGGAACCTCTCTTTCTGTCGAGGCATAAGAAAGTTTCCATTCCCATCAAACACATTTCAAAGCAATTCTAATGTATAACAGGAAAAAAAATCTCCACTGTTGTACCCTGTAGCGGGGAAAGTGGGGAAAGATTAGAATAATTCAGATTTAGTCCTTGAATGGCAACTATCACAATAAAAAGTCAGCAGCCACGAGTGGCCATAATAAAGGGGTCCAAAGCTGTCACTTATTTCTTCTCCTGGTAGTCAATCTCTGCATTTATCTCTCTCTGAAGAGGTTCTCTTTATATATGTGTGTGTATGTGTTTGTGTCCAGGAAAGAGCCTTTCACCCATCCAGAGTAACAAATGCCAGCAACCTAAAAATCTGCCACCGGAGACTCTACCTGTCTCCCAGAAACTGTAATTGCTTTCTTGGTATCACTAACGAACCGAAACTCTATAACCTACATTCAAGCTGTCAAATCTTGCAGCATACTAATAGACACAAACCCCAACATATCTCTTTTCTCTGCACGCAACATAGTGTTTTCACTAATTGAACTACAGAAAATAGAGGCATTTTAACTGTCTTCTAATTTCTTAGCCACATGTTGCTTTACTTGAAGAAAACACTTTTTATCTGCAAAAATTAGATTAACTTTAGGAAAATTACCACAACACCAGGTTGGGAAATTTATATGATGGACACATAAGACAAGACCTTTATTAAAAATGGCATTTCTAGCAACAAACCAATAAACGTTTAATAATAAATTTTGTTTTCACATATCCACAGGAAACAGCCGTACTGCCCTCCCATACGGCCAAACATCCTCCTGCCACTTGGATCACATGAGTCAAAATACCGCACTGAATCCCACGGCAGAGCAAGCAAGCAGAATACTGCTGCTTATTTGGAGGCCAATACGGACTCAGGTTATTGTCTCACCAAGTTCATGCACACAGGGAATGATTCAGGGGATATAACCACCTGCACTCCAATTTCCAAACTAGTGACCTGGTGGCCTCAGAAATCCACTGGATTTCCCTAGAGCAGAGGTTAAGTACAGAGAAAAATAAAGCCAATGAAATGTATTTCTGGTAAAATGAAATGGAAGGTAAGGGCTCAGCCGGCTGCTGTCACTCGTCAACTGGTTGTTTCACCAGGACACGCACAAGAAACAGATCTGTAAAATTAATCGGGAAACATCACAGATGAGTTATGCTTTGAGTAGGTCTTTAAAAAAAAGCAATCTGGTTCCAGGGTGAGGAGCCCCCTCATTTCACTTTCAACTAACGGCTGCACATCACATAACTAGATACACAACAGATACTCACCAGTTAGCACTTTAATAGCTCTTTACAAGTAAATACGACAAGCGTTTAAGAAACTACCTTCTTGGCTACGCCAGCTTCCATATTTCAGCAGTATTAGCTGTGTGAAATAAGAGAGAAGCTGCATTTTTGTAAGTCAGACAATGAGATGGGGTGGTTTGCCTTTATTCCTTTCTGGAGGCTAGTAACTCCTGCTTGACTTCTCTCCGTCTTTTCAGTAATATTCCATCAAGGGCCTTTGCTCAGCAGTTCCAGGAAACTGGCCTTTGGGTTGAAATCCTGCACAAACCTCCTGCAACCACTATTTAAATATAAATTGTATATTTGTTGCACAATCCACACTTAAGAACCATCCACCCAGTACATCCAGTAGGAGGGTCAAATCAGTTGGGTACAATTTACAAAACCTTAGGTTTCAGAGCTCCTTCCCATCTGTCGTACAAAAGGTTTGTCCCATAAAAACACCACGTCGACGTAGTAGAATTTCCCTGACGTACGGAGCTCCACTGCTGTTGTTATCCTCAGAGCACTCCCTCCATCCCTCGCACACCTTCCCCTGCAGACAGCTCAAACTAGGTCACTATCCACACTCTGAGTCATCCTGCCTAACTTTAGCATCTGATGCAGCGAGCTGTTTAGGAATCCACTCACCTTAGACCCTATAAATAGTCAGTGAAGAGAAAAAGGCATCTCCAGGCGGTGATTCAGAAAAGGCATCAACTGAGATGCTCCGAGTCCTTTATCAGAGGAATTTCTCCATGTCTGACTGTGTAAGAGGGAAGCCAAGGGACAGGGGGTGGGCGGCTATGTGTCAGAGCTGGGGGCTTTCATATTACAGCGATTGCAAAATCTGATATTAACATCCATTTTAAACTCTTGGAGACAGGCATAGAAGGATGATTTTCCTGTAAAACACAGCTCAATAATAACTGTACTCACATGCCTGCACTTCTTCCAGGACCCACACCGCTGGCCGATGCTGCTCCCCAGCTGCTCCAGCAGCTTGGGTCATGCTGGAACCTCACACCGTGCACTCCTTTGGGCAAAACAGCCTCCCACCATCCGCTACCACAGCCTCAACAGCTTCCTGCACACAAGAAGTCCCTCCCAGACCCTCTCCTACCCCCACAGGTTCACCCAGTGGCATTTTTTCCTCAATGAACAACTCAGCCCACTTCTGCATAAGCACTAGAACAACGAATGGTTGCCCAGTTTGTACAAGCAACAAAGTCGGAGGTAGAAGGACATAAAGCTGAACAGATGATCTCTACCCAGCCCACGTCTGCTTTCACTAGACAGATATTAGTACTTTGCAATTGTTTTCATTCATAAGTATGTCTGTGGGTCTTAATCGGTGTGTTTGGTTGTAGCAAGTTACCTTATGAAGGCAAAATTTGCCCTTTTCAACAGGCTGAGACATTTAAGTATATTTTCAAAAACCAGAATATTCAGAAAGATTCAGTTATCACTTCTTTTCAGCCAGTATCCATGTTTCTGTTCAGTGATGTTTCCGTAATCTCAATTCCTGCAGATTTTTACAACTGCTGCTGCACAACCCAACTGATTGAAACACCGGTTAATTAGTGATGTGCCACTTAGCTAACGACTGTACACTAACATGCCTCACTGTGTCCAGCACAGCAGACACGATTTATTTTTTCCAGTACATTTTCATCACACCACTCAGAATCTAGACTGTGGAGAGCAAGTTCCGTCTTAAGGCAAATTTTAGCCTCTGTTAAAATCATGGCAATTTCATGTAAATTGGTAAAATTCAAGTCTCAGAAGATGAACATCTGCCCCACCCTAGGACTGTAACAGCGATTGTCATCAAAATTCCTAGAAACTTATCAAGGAAAAGAAAAACCTCAATGACTAAATATTTTACTGCATAGTCTCTTGATATTGCCTTTTATAAAAACAACACTTCTTGGAACAAGGAAAATCAGTCAAAGAAGCCTAGACTGGCATTTAGTGAATACCACTAATCCATAGCATAGATATGGATTATTTAGCCCTTCTCCAGCAGTCTGGTGCTAGAGAATACCAGTGATTTCACCAAGCTTTGGATTAACTCCCGGTGGAAGCATTTCAGGAATCAATCACTGCCCGAGGATCCATCAGCAAACACCTCTGATCACATCACATCCAGTGGGAAACAGCAATAAGTACCGATTGTCCTTCAACTCTCTAGTACAGAAAAACAGAAATCCCACGTTTAAATGTCATTTCTAAAGCAGCAATGCCAATGGTTGTCTCAGCTACAAAGACTGCTTACTGGAAATGCCTTAATTAACGCTTGTGCAACCTTAACCCTGGTCCCCAGCGCTTACGTATTATGATACAGATTTTAACGAGATGCTCACACACTCTTTTTTTCCACTGAACCTCTGACCACACAAACTATAAGCATGTGTAGACATGAATCAGAAGAGAGCAGTGAATAATCTTCTACGGAATTTCTTTTATCACATGTTGCAAACGATGAGAAGTGTGTTGAAAAGCGTCTAGTGAAGGAACAGAAAGTGATGCTCTGGAGAACTGAACTCTGCTCTACTGCACACACCATAAATGTTTTTTTTTTTTGCAGGTACCACTAAGTACGTGCTCTTCATTTAGCAGCTGTCTGACTTGAAACATCAGCCTTTGATTTTCAAAAGCCTCAAGCGCTTCTATTTGCATCTGGGTGTTACAGATGCTCAGTGTGGTTTGAATGTTTAAATTGCTTAAAAAAAGGTGCCTCAAATGGGTCAGCGAGAATATGAGGAAGATTTAAGCTCTAACCACTGGTTACTCACTTCCCTCCTCTGCGAGATGTGGAAAAAACACTTTCTTCTTGCAGAGGGCTATGAAAACAGATGCATTCATGGCTGTGAAATGTTCAGGCAGAGCAGGGTCTGAGAAGGGATCAGAAACAAAGGCATGAAGGGACACCCTGGCCAGCAAAAAGAAAACAAAATCCTGAGCAGATGCTGCCCTGGAGAGCTGTGTTTACTCTGCTCGTCAAGCAGGACCTGAATCCCACTGCCAAAAGCCAATCTGGCTGAATCCTCCAGCGTAACTCAGCCCTGGCAGACACCCGACACAAAAAACTTCAGCCCAAACCAGTCAAGTTTGGCGAATTTTTAAGCAAAATTAAATCAAGAGTTCAATAATAGGAAGCATCATGTAAACTGAATGATAGCTGATACCACCCACTCTGCTTACAACCCTGCCACCTCTGCAGATAAACCGCCAGCTGCCCACACAGGATTCATTGAGGCACCCGGAGGAAAGAGCCGCGGTGCTTTGTTCAGGGGAAAGTGTGAAATTTATCATATGCTTTTTTTTTTTTTTTTTTTGCTTTCCCTTTTCCTGGTACTTCAGACTGACAAGTGCAAATTAAAATTTCACACCCAGCCTCAAGCACGGAGCGTGAAATCCTGATTTGGGAGATGTAGGTAGATTTCTCCAGGATGACATGGGCAGCAGCTGCCCCAGTCAGTGTCACCGAGGTGTCCCCGGCCAGCCCATCCTGCCCTCGGCAAAAACTGCTTGGTGCAAACACTTAACAGGGAGAAAATGCAGATGCAGCATTAACAGGGTTATTGCACGTACATATTTCTATTTTTATTATTGATAACAATTAAAAATATTGATACTGGAAAGTACCCTCAGCTGAACTGAATTGAGGCCATAGATATGTCACAAAGGGACAACTGGGTGTCGTGTCAGTGTGATAGGGCCACTAAAAGGTGGTCAGAGCTAACCAGAAGACACTTGCATCAAAACATGTAAAACTCAATACATGATCAGTACTGAACACAGATTTTTATTTTGTCCTTTCTAGAAACCAGAAAGGATTTGTTACTTTGGACCTTTCTTGAGACACTCGGTGCCTTAGAAGCCTATTGCCATTTTCTCTCTGAAAGTGAAAACAGTCTCCCCACTAATCCACTCCATGTCCTGGGAACAGCAGAGACAGCAGAACTACTGCTGAGATGCTGATCCTGAGCTCTTGGGCATGGTTATTCCATGCCAACCTCCAGAACAGTTCTGGCACTGCTAAAGATGAGCCATGGAAAGAGAAGACAGAAACAAAACAGATTGAGTTATTCTGGTACTGTGAGGTACCGAGCATCTTCATCTCCCACGTCACCGCCTGCCCCTGTTCCCTCAGGACCTCTGGAGATGCACAGAGAACACCACCTCCATGCACCCCTCCTATTGCTTCACAATTTTGTTGGGCATTTCACTGGTCCTTGAGAAGTGCCATCTCATGTTGTGACCCAGTGTCACTTCAGTACCAACAAAGAGCAGCAAACGAGGGAACAGCTTATCAAGACTCATCAGATGTGCTTTTACATGCAAGCAGCACATACCATAACACTACCAAACGGGATTCCCTGGGAAAGCTCCCAGTAATCTCAGGGGTGCCACAGCTTCCCAAATTCACTGTTGGGTAGAAGGCTGCGTTTGGTACTGTGGCATTGCTGATTGTTAATATTTGACTTTATAATAATTTTATTCAGCAAAAAAAAATATGATTTCCAAAGTACTTGGGCAAATAACATCAATGCTTTGGACTTCACGCGAGATCCATTCGTATCCTTGTCACCAAACTGCTGCAACACGGCTGCGCAGGATGAGAGAACGCGTGTGGATGTCAGCAAGTGCCACTCGCTTCTGGATTTTTCATTACCTTCAGCGGTGGAGTTCCATTTTTATAAAGTTAAATTCCCACCAGTTCCTGCTGACATTCATGATTTAACTGGCAAGGGCTGCAGGGAACTGCTGAGCAATCCATTTAACGGAATAGGTTGGATATATTAGCTAGGAATTTTCTGGCAGCGGTTCCTATGTTTTGGTTAGTGTATACCGCAGCACAGACATTCAGCGATCTATTTTCCTCTTTGTAGAGAACAACATTCTCCCCATTTTTGGAGACAATCTAGCACAGGGAAAATAAAGAGGTGGGACTAGAGTCAACTCTCAGTTGTGCTGGTAAATATTTAGTGTAATCTCAATGAAGTCAGTGGCTTCGGACAGTTTTGGACCATCACCAGGGTAGCTGTGAAAAGTTAACTCAGTAACTCTTCAAAAGCCTCCGTGCGACACAGACCTAGAAATTCAATACCTGCATTATTCAGGTTTTTGTGATTATATTTGATTAACTCTGAAACCTTTTTTAATTCAAAGTAAGGATGTGATGCTATTCCAACACCACACAGCCACAACCCTTACAGCAAAGTATCCCTTAAAGAAAATAACTAGACCCAACGTAAGGGCAGCACTGCAGGAGTAAGCGTCCTCCCCACTTGAACGCTGCTTTGTTCTGAATCTATAAAAACCAGCTCTGCTCAGTCGGGATTTTTTAATCACTGAGACTTATTCAGGAATACAAATGTATGAATAAGAGTCATTCCTCCTTCCAAACACCACCAAACCACAGCAGAATATGAACTCTGCTCAAGGACAGACGTTTACTCAGCTGATGACTATGTTGCCAAGCTGCCTACCAATTTGCTTTATTTTTCTTTTTTTAAGGGTGTGGAAATCTTTGTTCACTTAAAGGCATCCTTCTGGTTTATTGTCCTAGATCACTCACCTTCTGGATGATGATTATCGGTACAAGCAACAGCGTGGGTACCGGGATAAAGGTGCCTCCTCTGAAGCAGAATTTATCTTCCCACAGAACCGAGTTACACAACAACACAAGCGAAGTTGCATCATTTTAACGACAGGAGGTTACATTAGTACAATTTTTGTATTTACATAAAGATGAAGATAAAGAAAAAAATAATCTACAGGAACTAAAAAGTACATCTTGATTGAAGGATGGCTGAGACAACCTGATAACAGCTTATGTGTCTAGAAAACACTGGCACATGGGAAGGAAGGAATTTTTTTTAAGAAGAAGAAAGTGGGGGAGGGTTAGCTAGAAAGGATAGATAGGGAAAAATTATTAAACCTAAACCCAAGAAAACATTTTTCAGCAGTGAGATCATTCAGACTACAATGTCAGCTCCAAGTGCAAACTGTTGAATTTATTTTTCTGGAATTATTTTAAATAAGTCTGAACAATGCACAGGAGGGAGTGGTGGTACACAGGCTTGGGGTGCACCAAAAGACCAAAGAGACGATTTCCAGGGCAGACAGATGATACTGATACTGCTGTACAAGTGACCTCAAAGACCTGGAGTATTTGGCTTCTGAATCACGAAGGATGATAAACATCTCACATTCTAACCACATTTCTAAGGTTTTGCTTACACTGAAAAATCATACATCAGATGGCACGCAGAGCGGCTCGAGGCAGAGACAGATGCAAAGAGAGAGGAATCATTTGTAACCATTGCAAAGCGTCCCTCCGCGGGGAATCCTGCATTTCTCTGGGTTACATAGAAATTATTAAGTACATTTCCTGCCCATTTGGTCAGAGGGAGGAGTGGATATACGCAGAATGAAAAGTAACAGCCTCTCGAGATGAGTAAAATTTGGGAATACCAACAGTTAAGAAACAGATTGGAAATACCAAGTCAAAACAGGGCTTTCATTTTAATTCAGCAAACCATTATGAAACACTTAAAGCTAGAGGGAAAAGACAGCCTAAACTGACTAATAACAAGGAAAATCAACTAATAGCAAGGAAAATGTCTTCAACCAAACAGCCTGTCTGAAGGCTTCTCCATACTCACAGAGAGAAAGCCTGGTAAGTCTGGGTCTCCCAAACAAGACCTTCAGGCACTCGTGATAACTCATCGGCACCAAATTTTCAACTATTTTTTTTTCTTCAGCTAGTTATACAATACTTGGAAAATCCAAACTACATTTCACTCCTCCTTTGGTAAGAATGGTTATAAAAATCAAAATAGGCTCTGATTGTGGCCAAAATGTATTGTATTTTTCCGGAGAGGGGAAACAAAACCAGAAACAGAAAAAAAGAAGATATACCTTCGTGGGTGGCCTCCTGCAAAACTGGCAAAAGAAACCCACTGCTTTCCAGTTGCACTTCTATATTCAGACATGTTTGCATAACTTTTGCATTTGGAAAGGATCTTTCATATTTCAGGGGAAGATGAATCTAGTAAGAAAAAAAAAATCTTTACCCAATAACAAGTTCCTTTTGTATTCTTCATTTTTAGTCTAGCAACAAAAGCTTCATCTTGTTCAACACCACAATCCAAAAACCACTGAAACTCAATTCTTATCGAACACAATCCTGACAAAGCTCTTGAAACAGTACATCCTTGAGACTAGGGTTTTGACAGGAGAGTTTGTTCATCCAGGTTTCCTCCTACTTCTGCTCTTTATCTTTCCAGAAATTGTTGCTCAGGAGGAATTAGAGAACACTGGCTGTTTGTCTCACGTTTCTAGATGTCCAGATGTCTGACCAAGCTACTGGTATTCCGGACCACTCCTCCATGGAAGACCACTGGTCATAAGGTAACCAACTCCGTAAGTGCACTAAACCTCCTGGAACAAGTGAGCCACACACGTACTGAGTAAATTTGAGACATCCTTCAGTGCTATCTCACACGCGCAGAGATGCTCTAGAATTTCCCGAGCACATACAGCAAGCAGGATGCAACTGGTATGTACTGGGCTTACACTGTATAGGTGGACCAGTGGTGCAGGACATGCACACCAGGTCCCACACATCTTGCATATTAAATCCCACACAACTTGGACACCGCAGATTCATGCCGGTCAAAGGACACACAGACCCTTGTTTGGAAAACTCTGGACAGAATGATGACATCCAGGGCCTAACGGATTTGTGTAAGTCCTGTTAAAATCTGTCAAAAATCAGATAACACTGAAATTCTTCATGAAACTTGATCATTTAGCCATAAGGACACATAATTCTTGCAAGATACAGCTAAATCAGCAAAGAACAACACTTCAGATTGGAAGGCAGATTGGAAGGATTGAGTTTTTTGACACTGCCTAATTAAGCTATGCTGCTTTTCACACCACGACTGCCAGCAGAAGGCAAAACATATTGCAAGCATACAGTTCTCTCTACAACCAGACACTAAATGGCACTCCTTCTTCGCTTCCTCACTCTGCTACGTGCCTTTCCACCTTACCTACCAACCGTCCTGGCAGGGAACCATCGTGCACCGAGCGTGCACCGGAGCTGCTCTTCCCCAGGAACAAGGCGAGTGGTGCTGCTGTCCTCACCCAGCCTGACGGGAGACAACGGAGCCCCTCCGCCGGCAGGGATGGGCACTACGTGTCTATACTCCACATGCAAAAGGTTTCTCCTGGCCAAGGGCAAGAGCATGGAGTAATGAAGCACCTGCAGCTCTCTGCAAAGGGAGAGCAGATCCCAGGCAGATTTGCACAGCAGCCCCTCTTCCAGCCCCAGCTCAGCACTTCCAAGGGAAGGAAATTCACCCGGAGCTCTTGGCAGCGTTTCTGAAACATCCTGTTAATCTCTTTGTGGTTTTTAAGAGCAAAAAGTGAAATGAAATGAAGTCCAAGGGCTTACCCTGACTTTGTCATTAAGGCGATTGTGAGAGGGAGAAATGAGGGGAGAGCAGCTAACGGGTGCACGGAGGTCACACCAGCAGCTTCAAAGGGAGTAGGTGCCGCATTGATTCTCCCTTCAGATTCTGAAACCAATAAAATTACCCTCTTCAAATTCTTTCTGTAGAGGACAGGAACTTCTCCTAGGTATCTAAAGAACTTGAGAACTTGAACTATCTACATTTATTACAAAGGAAGTAAGAAAGGTATTTGCACATGACAAGGACTTCTAGAAGAATGGGAAGAGACCAATACTGCAAGGTGTGTTAGCGCTCAGGGAAAGGTGTTTCTATCCTTTTCCGCTACAACAGAACCGAGAGGTGTTTTGCTTGGATTTAACAGATATTTTAGGATTTGGGGAGCACAGATTGCCTTTTGGCTTTGTGTTTCCAGACAAATTTGCCCAGGAATGAGAAATTCTCCAAGCTGCTAACACAATAATATCAAATTCTTCCAACAATTCCACCATACATTGGAGGAAAATAAAAAGAGAGCAGCAAAGGCCTCATACATCATCACATCTTGGTATGCAGTGGTCAAAATATTGAGGAGGTAGGACTGGTCCATTGATAAATGGATGAGAAGCCTGAAAGATAATAGGATACCTGAAAAAGATGGAAATCCCTGAGACATCACAAGGAGACCTAAACTATTAAAACAATTAACTGTTGTTAAAAAGAAAAAGTGGCTCAGCTGCATGAGACAAAAAGATGAACTGGAACAAACCAGTAGCAGCAGAGCTAAGGAGTAAAGATTTTAGACTTCTTACAGTTACACTGTAGAGCCGAAATAGTTTTGGTGAACTGAAGAAATGTACAAAAGAACAGCCCAATACTAATTCAATCAATTATTTAAATCAGTGGAGCGTTTTTCAGAAAATTGGATCAGAGGTATGGCCACACAAACTTAAAGCAGTGATTTTTGGAAAGTACTATGGGAAAGAAAGGCACCATCTACGTCCTGCAAATTGGATTAAAAACAAAGTATGAATGGAATAATGAGATTAAGCACAGTGAAGTGTGTATCCCAAAAGAGGGCTGTACAAAGAAAATTCAGAAGATTATTTCATCAGAAAGCACCAGAAGGAATGGAGACATGATTATTACTGACAGCGCTTAACAAAACTACCTCCCAGCTCTGAATGCATCTGTAAGAAACGCTAGAGGAAGGCGTACCTGGCCAGGTGATGGGAAGAAAGACTGTGCTCATTAAAAAGAAAAAGGAGCAGCTTGCTCTGAAAGCCCAAGACATGTAACTCGGTCGCTTATGATCTGGAAGCTTCTTATCAGATTCATTAAAGACAAATTGGTTGAACTGGTTGAAACTAATGATGTGTTTCTTGAGATGAGGAACGGTATCGACAAAGCATAAGGGGTGGGAGGGGGAAGAATCATCTCATGGTGGCCGAGCTGCCCAAGGCAGAAAAAGGCTCTGGCTGAACGCTGAGCAAATTCCATGAACGTGTATGACATTGTCACAAGCCTGTGTGCTAAGTGGTGAGAGCACATCCGTCGCAGCTGTAGAACAGCACATGAAAGCATGCAATCTACACAAGCAATACAGAGGAAAACAGTAAAAAAAAAAATTTTCCAAGGGGTTCTGATAATTTTTCAGGAACAATTAAAGATGTTGCTATCTCTCAACAGATATAAAGGAGCATCAGAGAGTGAGGAACCATGTAGTATGGCTTCGTTAGGAATACCTGGGTCCATTCCATGACGTCCATAGGTACATCCCATCATTAGGAATATACAGGTCACATTCTCAATGCTCAATTAACTTCAAGGTACAGATTAGTTTCAATATGTTAAAATGAATCTCAAAGTAAATCATGAAATCCAGAAGGTGCAAAATAAATCAAAACAGAAGCAGCCAAAGCCACTTTGCAATTCAGGCAAATTCAGCCACCCGGTTTCCCACAGCCTTGCACTGGGTTTGCCCCCACTGAACTCACTGGGAACTCTTCCATTAAAATCAGTGTGAACGGGATCAAGTGCACAGCTTGGCTGAACCCCATCCACTTGCCAACCTGTAATTTATTGTTTCAAAGGCAGTTCCCAGAAAATACATTCGTATAAGGTCTGTGAGGATTAGCTATCTCATAACACGCGTTGCCTAAGGGGATTGTGAAAGAGACACTGTAATTTACTTGGTGGGAGCACCGTTCCAGCTCACACTGCACACACACATAGCTCTCCTTTAAAAACTTCAAAAAACTGAAAAGAAATATTCTTAAGGGAAAAAACGTGGCCTTTCGCTAAGGGATTATTTCTCCCAGAGATTCTTGGAAATGCCCCCACCATCACTTCAGAGACAATCAGCCTTTCCAGTTGTCTGACCCGAGACCCATAAGGACTGTAAATCCTACCCGTGCAATCAATCTTACCTGCTGCAGATCTCCAGGGCTCAGGCGCATCACTTTTCCTGCAAGGAACGCTCTGCCCTTTGCCCGTGCTTCCCACGGGGGTTTCAGCAGCACAGAAGATCATTTAATTCTCTTCAAGACGTCTGATAAGAGGGTCCCCAATGGAACAGCGGGCAATCTGTTATTATGGGCCAGTAAACACCTCCACATAGGTGTAAGACCGTGTGCCCTTCCCGCCCACATCCTACCATCATTGCCACCAGCCAGTGGAACAACAGCACGAACACAGCGATGCTGGGCTCTCTCGAAGTCTGTTAGCACCTCTAACAAAAACACAATAGGAGTTGCTACAACATTTTTACAATCATCCCAACTCTCACACATCCAGCCACAAATACAAACCAGATCTGCAGCCAAGAAATAGCAGAAATCAACCCCTTGGGGCTGCCACTTGGTGTTACTCATGGTTAGTAGAGCACCTAAAACTTCCACTTAACTTTCATCTCAGACTTTACTCCAAAGCCTGTTTTCTCATCAGCATTTCGTTACTGTGCTGTTGGCTGTACATTTTGCAGCAGACTGATAGATTTTACCAGTTTTCCAAAAATAGTCTGCTTCAGTAATTTATGACCTGCAGGTCAATATCTGAAACGCTACAATGGGTTGCCATGGAAATGTCAATACCATCCACTGCTCTGCACACATGTAATTGGGATATCCAAGAAAAATACCTGGAAATTTAGAAATTATATTCAAGTCATCGTACAGTGACTCAAAATCAGATTTT
>VZTO01008153.1:34688-46449 GCA_013400615.1 Syrrhaptes paradoxus | reverse complement strand
CTCATGGTGGCCGAGCTGCCCAAGGCAGAAAAAGGCTCTGGCTGAACGCTGAGCAAATTCCATGAACGTGTATGACATTGTCACAAGCCTGTGTGCTAAGTGGTGAGAGCACATCCGTCGCAGCTGTAGAACAGCACATGAAAGCATGCAATCTACACAAGCAATACAGTGGAAAACAGTAAAAAAAAAAAAATATATTTTGCAAGGGGTTCTGATAATTTTTCCGGAATAATTAAAGATGTTGCTATCTCTCAACAGATATAAAGGAGTGTCAGAGAGCTAGGAACCATGTAGTATGGCTTTGTTAGGAATACCTGGGTCCATTCCATGACGTCCATAGTTACATTCCATCATCAGGAATACATAGGTCANTAAAAAAAAAAAAATATATTTTGCAAGGGGTTCTGATAATTTTTCCGGAATAATTAAAGATGTTGCTATCTCTCAACAGATATAAAGGAGCATCAGAGAGTGAGGAACCATGTAGTATGGCTTCGTTAGGAATACCTGGGTCCATTCCATGACGTCCATAGTTACATTCCATCATCAGGAATACATAGGTCATGTTCTCAATGCTCAACTAACTTCAAGGTACAGATTAGTTTCAATATGTTAAACTGAATCTCAAAGTAAATCATGAAATCCAGAAGGTGCAAAATAAATCAAAACAGAAGCAGCCAAAGCCACTTTGCAATTCAGGCAAATTCAGCCACCCGGTTTCCCACAGCCTTGCACTGGGTTTGCCCCCACTGAACTCACTGGGAACTCTTCCATTAAAATCAGTGTGAACGGGATCAAGTGCACAGCTTGGCTGAACCCCATCCACTTGCCAACCTGTAATTTATTGTTTCAAAGGCAGTTCCCAGAAAATACATTCGTATAAGGTCTGTGAGGATTAGCTATCTCATAACACGCGTTGCCTAAGGGGATTGTGAAAGAGACACTGTAATTTACTTGGTGGGAGCACCATTCCAGCTCACACTGCACACACACTCTGAGCTCTCCTTTAAAAACTTCAAAAAACTGAAAAGAAATATTCTTAAGGGAAAAAACGTGGCCTTTCGCTAAGGGATTATTTCTCCCAGAGATTCTTGGAAATGCCCCCACCATCACTTCAGAGACAATCAGCCTTTCCAGTTGTCTGACCCGAGACCCGTAAGGACTGTAAATCCTACCCGTGCAATCAATCTTACCTGCTGCAGATCTCCAGGGCTCAGGCACATCACTTTTCCTGCAAGGAACGCTCTGTCCTTTGCCCGTGCTTCCCACTGGGGTTTCAGCAGCACAGAAGATCATTTAATTCTCTTCAAGACGTCTGATAAGAGGGTCCCCAATGGAACAGCGGGCAATCTGTTATTATGGGCCAGTAAACACCTCCACATAGGTGTAAGACCGTGTGCCCTTCCCGCCCACATCCTACCATCATTGCCACCAGCCAGTGGAACAACAGCACGAACACAGCGACGCTGGGCTCTCTCGAAGTCTGTTAGCACCTCTAACAAAAACACAATAGGAGTTGCTACAACATTTTTACAATCATCCCAACTCTCACACATCCAGCCACAAATACAAACCAGATCTGCAGCCAAGAAATAGCAGAAATCAACCCCTTGGGGCTGCCACTTGGTGTTACTCATGGTTAGTAGAGCACCTAAAACTTCCACTTAACTTTCATCTCAGACTTTACTCCAAAGCCTGTTTTCTCATCAGCATTTCGTTACTGTGCTGTTGGCTGTACATTTTGCAGCAGACTGATAGATTTTACCAGTTTTCCAAAAATAGTCTGCTTCAGTAATTTATGACCTGCAGGTCAATATCTGAAACGCTACAATGGGTTGCCATGGAAATGTCAATACCATCCACTGCTCTGCACACATGTAATTGGGATATCCAAGAAAAATACCTGGAAATTTAGAAATTATATTCAAGTCATCGTACAGTGACTCAAAATCAGATTTTTTCCCCTTCGTTATATTTTACACTGGAGATTGAGCAGTGTTTTAGGGCTGCCTAGGACATTTAATACCCCTAGCAGAGCCTTTGGGCTGCTTTTTTCCAACCGTTTCATAGTTTAACAAGTCTCCAGAGACTCTGCTTAAAGAAAAACAAAGCAAAAAAATACTCCAGCTTGCAAGAAGAATAAAAAAGTTAAAATGTATGATTTTCAACCTGCTCTTCAGCCAGTGCTTTCTTAACAGAGATTGGGAAAAGTCTAAGTTGAACTGGCCAAAGAGCCTGTGAACAGGCTTTAGACAACACATCATTTTAAGCTCAGATCCCTGAAAGAACCAATTCTCCAATCCCCATGAAATCCGTTTTCTGGTGTATTGAAAAAAATCTGCTTTAAAGGTCACTGGACAAATATATTGAAGCCCCAAATGTCTAGGGCTTGGCATTCCCAACCTGAACATGAATAAATGTGTAAGAGAGCACTGAGAGGCAGATCTCTGTAAAACAGGGACCAAACCTCTGCCCTGCTCCCTAGGGAGAAAGATGCAAGTGACTGTGATGTGTTCATTACTATAAATAACAGCGTCTCTCTAAAAAAGGAAAACCCTAGAAAGAAACCCAGTAGGATGAATGAACTCTGAGCACTGTGATATAGTGAAGCTCGATTAGACAAAGAGGATTGCTGCCCACCCAGCAACACAAAACACAGCTCGTAAAATGCAATTCTCAGTGCCTATTCCATATATATAACAGTCAGTCACGGGCAATTTCTCATGTCACTATTTAGTTACCATTGCTACCAGATGCTTTCCCATGGAGTGACCTGGGTCCGCTGACCTACAGAAGAATGACGTTTCCGAAATGTCACCACTTCCCACATCCAAAGACCCATTCTAAACCCCACGTCACTTCAAACCACCCTGGCAATTAATTCTGAAAAATGAAAAACACATCACAAAAAAGAGATCAGACAGAGAAAAAAAAACAATGGTGCATATTTCTTTAAAAGTTTTTTTAAAAAAACCCTACACATCAAGGTAAACTTTCTCTGCTGGCTCCCCTGCTAGGCGTGCGAGGTGGTTTTTGACGGGAGGCACAGGGATGGGCATTTTGGAGGCAGCTGCTCCAGGGACAAAATGTTTTTCAGTGTCTGTCACCATCCACAGCCANGAAAATGTTAAAAAAAAATTAAAATAATAAGGTAAAAAAAAAAAAAAAAAAAAAAAAAGCCAGGTGTCTTTTAAAATTGACAGTCTGTAGTGGCCAAACCCTGCAAAATGGAGCAAAGCCCAGGGAAATGAATTTGTTCCAAGGACAACTGTCTGAAGCCCAGCAGTGCTAAAGAAAGCGGTCCTTAGCACCGCACGGCTCCTGCGGCATGAGAGCCTCCAGCGAGGGACTGCGGAGGCTGAGCTGCCACGACTGCTGCTCCAACCCCTCGGTCCTTGGGGATTCCTGGTCTCCTTTCCTCACGCACCCATCAGGCAGTACCACAAAGGGCTGCTGAGAAACCAGCTCTGAAAAGCTGCCTACCTGTGGAACTGGAGTGGAAATAAAACCAATCCCTGCCCTCCTCGCCATCCAGATTGTGATTAATAATTTTTCCCCTTGAAAGCACTACACATCGCCGGGAAGGCGAGCTGTGCCAGATGGTCTGCACACACACACAGAGAGCTGGAACAAGCGAGGGACTGCACAAAAACTCACAGATAAAAGGAAAAGCAAAGATGCATACCAGGCCTTTAACCAAAGAACCTGCTGAAAAATAAAGTAGGTAGTATTTAACCCACTAACAAGCACTGCAGCTCCGAGAGCCGTTGCAACACCATGCAGCAAAAGAGGAACCTCTTGGTCTGCAGGAGACTCCACCCTTTGCACGGGGATGGGACAAATGGAACTGGGTGCTGCTCTCCGTAAGGGTCTTTTTCAAGACCAGGTCATCAGAGAGCAGGGTCTCCACGGGCACTGATGACAGCAATGGGATGATTCCGCTGCCTTCCTTGGCATTGTTGGACCATCCAACATCCTCCAGCTGGTGGCTGCATCCCTCCAGCCGAGCGGCTCAGACAGCAACAGCTAGCAGAGGGATGGTGTGGCCAGCGAGAGATAAAAGGACTGGTCTGTCATTAGCACAGTGTCAGACTGGTTTAAACCAATTACCAAACCATGCCCGTACTCTCATTATGACAGTAGAGTTTCAGCAATAGAGCACGAGGATGCAGATCTGCGCCATCCGAACGAGGCAAGAGCATCGCGCCCTGTCTGGGATGTGACGGTACGTCACTGAGCAGCACGTGGCCACTGTTCACATCTGGGCCTTTAGCAGAAATGGTTCAAATCCAAGAAGACACCTTAGTATTAACAAATAATCATTGTTTGGCTCAAGAGTACATGTTGGTCCTGCAGACAGAACATTTTAAATCAAATGCCCCATCCCTGGAGGTGTTCAAGGCCAGGTTGGATGAGGCTTTGAGCAACCTGGGCTAGTGGAGGGTGTCCCTGCCCATGGCAGGGGGTTGGAACTTGATGATCTTTAAGGTCCCTTCCAACCCAAACCATTCAATGATTCTATGAAATATGCAAATACTGGGTAACAGCTCCTGGGGTTTATATTCAAATGAGCAAAGACAATTAAATTCAAACTATTATCACCAAACATGCATGTGAGACATTGTGCCACACACAGTTTGGGACAAAATATTTTGAAAAATAACTGTAAACCATTTGTAGCATAATCATGTAGAAAAAAACAGAGTCTGAGCTCACAGTTTGCAGTAACATCGTTTCTGCTACTGCCTTAAACTCATCCCACTCTTTTAAAAGTGTTTCGGCTTTAGAGAAAAGCACAAATTTTCAAGAAGAAATGAATACACTACTGTGCCAAAGCACAGATTCAAAGCAATTGAAAACAGAAATTTTACTGGCTTTTTCCTGGGCTGAGATCTTACCTTTCATAATTTCAGGAAAGCACAGGGGAAGGGAGACCTGCGCTAGCTGAAATGAAAGTGAGCGCTGCTGTTGCTTACTTTTCAAGTGAAAGTTATTTTTTACCTAAAAGGTCCAGGCAGCCCCAAGTATTGCTTAGGGAATTCAAAACACAGAGAACACAAATAAATAAGCAAGAGTTACAAAACGGCTACTGGAAGTTATTACACAACACAGGCTCCAGCTATAAACCAAGGCTCTGTAGACCAGGCACCTAATTCATACCAACCACCGGGTTACTACAGGTGTACTCCCCAGCCTCCTGCAGAGCGGAACACATGCTTTGCTAAAAGGATGCGCTTCCCTGTTCATTGCTGGACTTGCACGCACTAGGGAAAGAGTCGGGCCCAATTTGCTGCATCCCCTTCTCTCCCCATATACAAAAAGCAGGTGAAATGCTCTGGCCAGACAGAGAGGATACAGTTCACCCAGCAGGTAGCAGTGGCAAGTGGTAGCTGTCTGCACTGCCGAGCTCCTCCAGCACTGTCACGTCTCATCACACCACAGGGGACCTAGGACTGCACCAGGGATGGGAGGCTGCACCAGCAGCCATGGCTATACTGGGAGATGGGCTTAGGGCACTGGGAAGAACAGCCCTTCAAAGGGAATGGTGCATAACACAGTGATTAAACACATTATATCATTACCTACAATATACAAAAGTCAGCTAAAGAGCACCATAGCTCAGGCAATGGCCAGCTGGGCTTTCACTTTGAATGTGCCCAACGACGACCATCTGCACAGCACCAGCTCCGAGCACTGAAGCACGTTCCCTCTCACCGGCGTTGGGCTCACGAGCAACAGCTTGCAGAGCCATGCTCGGTGCACAGTAGCCACCACGGATTAAATCAGTGCAGAGAAAGGCCAAGCGATGGCTCCTCATTCTCCAGCTGGGTCCCACACTGATATAAATGCGATGACCCTTCCAGTGCCCCCTCTGCAAGCACTGGGACACCAGCAGCACACAGCCTATCTTCAGTGGCTGGCCACCAAGGAGCAGATTTCACACAGCTGAGAACAGCCAGAACCAGCTGGAATACAATTTTTAATCCCTGGACCACTTCACAAGGCCTCACATGTGGCTCTTCTGTTGCAAGAACTGACAGAAATGTAGATGTTTGAAGGATCTCCGTCTCCCTTGCAACTCTGGGCTTGCCCATTGCTTTCATTTGATGATGCCTGGAGCTTTTAGCCTGATCAAACCACTTTATCATCATTATCATGGACAGCAGACAAGATTTACACTACTTTTAGTCCAAAACCATTTTAAAACAGAAAATGTTTATCGGCATTTTCTACTAGAGCCGGTTTCAGTGACGCATACCAGATGCTATCTCGCGTATTGTTATTAAACACAGAGTTTGAATCCCATGACACAAAACACCAAACACTACATGCTACCCGGATTTTTGAATTATCTATTCCAGAATCCCTTTCCTAAATGGAGATATGGGTTGCAGAATACTTTCAGTTTGTCAGGACAGAATATTAAGGTTTTTTTGTGAACAAGTTTCTCCCTCTTTGTGCCTGGCAGAGACACCAGAACCCGCTGGCTCATCGCCATCCTCTGTCTTTCTCAGCAGGTTGGACAACACGAACACAGCCTGTAAATAAACAAACCCCAATAGGATAACACTTGGTGGAAAAACTCCCCAGTAAATGTGAAATTGCAAACACCGTGTGGGTGTGCACATACATTTTCAGGAGCAAGAACTCCTCACGTGCCTGGGGGTGGCTGCATGCACTCGCACGGGCTCCAAAGGCAGCGTCCGACTTAGGAACCGCTGCTCCGTTAAACTCTGCTCTTACACTGGGCTGGTACCAGCAAGAAACAGGATTGGGTTTCAGTAAAAACAAGGTTTATGTTAACTCTTGTCCAAAAGGCAAATATTTTCTTCTCTCTTTCCTCCCAGGAGACTGAGAGGCTAAATTCATTAAGGATTGTCAGATCAATGGATATTATAAGGAAGAATAAAAACAAACTTTAATGAAATCTGTTGTAAAATGTTTTGTCTCTGTAAACAAACAAGTGTCGATTAAATGTAAATATAAACAAAGAAGTGATTAATCAAGCTCAGTTTCACACACACACACAGTGCTGAATTGATTAAAAAAGTGAAAAATAAAACGAGCACTTTCCCCGTGCTTTCAGAGCTTCTCGCAAAAAATGTTGCAGGAATATTTGTATGAGAACTGGAAACTTGTTTGATAGACCAATATCAGCTTTATTATAACTTTGTTATATTTAGCAGCATTTGGCAATATTCAACTCCAGCTGTAAGCTTTTCACAACAATCACTTGGGAGAGCCTTACCATAGTGTTCGAATTTAGCAGAGAGGCTCAAATGAACTCATCAGTTGAGAATGAAATTAATGTTCTTTTTCTATTGGCTAATGATACACGCAAGTCAGTGATTTGTAATAAGCACAAATAATTCAGTTGTTCACCTTTAATCATGCATATCTGAATGGAAGTTACTTGCTCCAGTAACTCAACCAAAACAGGAGCCCACCCCCATTCAGAATAAAACCCATTTAGCCCAAGGTCCATCTCGGAATCCCACTGATACCAATTTGACTTAAGTGTTAAGCAAGTACTTAAGCGTTTCCTCCAAGTTTACATGGATGTCAGGCTACCTAACGAGAACGGCAGGGACAAAGAGAGAAAGCGGGCTGCTGAACACAATGTTATGATGTTCCTGTATTCCATGTTTAGCAACAGTTTATCCCAGAGGTGATTGCAGTTCTGTGGAGTGCAGGGGAGAGGGAGACAGAAGCTCAGCGCCAGGAATCCGCAGCAGAGCTGGTCCATGTGGCAGCTCTCTGCCCCAGCCTCTCCCTGCTCCCGTCCCAGCCACAGCATCGCCATCCATGCAGCACCGCGCTACACATCACCCCACGCTGCCCCGCCAACTACTGAACTGCAAGAGGATTTCTGCTACCAGCAAAACAAAACGGTGCTGCAGCAACTACAGCATTTGACACCATGAAAAAAATAATACTGAGAAAGTATTTAACGCACATTCAACCATTCTGAAAATTATTTTTAGCATCAGGGAAAAGGAGATTTTTTTTTAATCTAAAGCAAAAATCCTTTGAAGATGCAACAGTCTTTCCAAAGCACTTGAAAATTCAGAAAAGCCCACTGGAAAAAGTAGCCCACACAGCTTTGCTGTGGTCCTGATAGGCAAAAGCATCACCACGTATCTCTACTTACATGAGCACTTCCCTCCACCCCCTGAAAAACCACCGCAAAACTACTAGCATTAAAAAAAAAAAAATTCAATTCTCATTATAGTTTTATTTCTAGGCAAAAGAAAACCGACTGTCCCAGAAGCACGGGACAGTTTGACTTTTCACCCAAGACCATTCTGGCCCAGCTCAGGCCAACGGCTGGGGAGGTCTAGGGTAGAATTTCCATTGCCTCTGGAAAAAGGAGGCTATTCCTTGTATTTCACACCAAGCATATGTAAGAACATTGTTCATTAGCATTCACTTAATCATCCCAGATGATTTATTGCACTGTTACAAGAATAGAAACCTTTAGATTTATCCAGAAGTTTTGTACTAAAATTGCTGCAAGTGTCTTATTTGCCTGTGCTAGCAAAGAACTGCTTCATCAGCTGCGCCTACAGTTGGGAAGGGTGACATCCAACAGCCTAATACCACTCTCTGGAGACGTGTTTTTTCATGAGTATATAACCTTGCTTCTTATTCCAAAGTTGAATTGCAACTGAATTCTCAATCTTTCTCTTCCCAGAAAAGCCCCGTGAATCTGCAATGTGAAATTCAGTGAAAACCCAAGACAGGAGAAAGACAGATGTATTTATCATGCACAGATGATGTAGGAAAGAGACAAAAAAAATATTGTCATCAGCGCCTTACTGCCTTCAAAATAAGGGAACAGTAATTAATCAGCAGGAGTACATGCTGAGAGGAAATATTGATCGAATTTAGAGAAACTTCAGTTTCCTGAAGGAACTGTTCCCTGCAAAGGTAACCAGGAAAGTTTCTGTAAATTAGAATGGCAACCAGCCAGCCTGTAGCCAACCTGAGTGTCGTTTCAGGCAATCCAGAAAAATATATGCCAGATGCACGTTGGTTTCTAAAAAGTAATTTAAATACATTAGTAAATCAATGGCATTGGCAGTTTGATGGACTATGATGGAGGAGCCTTCCTCTGAAATATCATCTTCAAAACCTGCAAAGCTCTGGCAACTGAGTTGTTACTACTTTATATTTTTTTAACTTTCTTTTATTTTCCAACATTTTCTAGTCTCTGGTTATTGCAGCTCATATCAACAGGCGTTTCTCTCCTGCTGAATTGGTCCCCAGCCCCTCAGGGTTCCCTAACATCCCATCAGCATGAGGAGGAGGAGGAAAGGCTTTCGTCCTCCTGCAGTGTGGAGGGGAGGAGATGGGAGGAACAGGACTGAGGAGTAGCTCTGCTCTGACGAGGGCTGAGTATCTGTCAGAAAGGAGCTGGTTGCATCTATTGAGTAGAAGCAGCAACCTATTCCTGTCCTTTCACCTGACTGGTATGAGTTTATGGCCAAGGAGATGTTAGCCACCCTTGGCATAAAAAATTAAAACAGTAGTAGAACTAAAAAAACCAAGGAAACGGACAGGGTTTGCCCCAAGAAGTACCTCACAGTGTCACATGAAATGATCGCAGCTTTCGGTGCCAAGCCACCACCCCTTGAAGGTCTGACCAGAACCAAACCCAAGTATTGCCGTGGGAGGGGGTCACAATGCTCCATGAGAGGCTGTGACTCCATCCGTCCCATCAGCCCTGGGTATATTCATGATGGGACTTGGGTCAGACTGGGTTTGGCCTTTCCAAGGGATTTAATTAGCAGTTAAAGAAACAACAGTCTGCCTGGTTGAAGCACATTTGGAGAGTTACCTTGCTGTCCTCCTCAGTAATAAACTGCTCTTGGCTAAGGTCATCTTTCATCCGCACAGTAAATAAAACTGTCAACTAAAGTTGAGTTTCTGCTTCTCATCAGTCAAGCAATACAATAAAACTCCGAGCAGCATATTTGGACAACGATTTTGAGAGAGAAAGCAAACCTTAAGGAAGTTTTACTATAATAATTTCCTCTCGGTTGATCAACATAACAGACACAGCAATTTAGCTGGGGAAATGTGATACAAAGCTTATAAGCCTCATAATCAGATTGTCTTGAGAGACAAAAATCAATCTGGTTTTCCAGACCTCACCATAACCATTAAATACTTACCATCTCTTCACTTAACATCTAAGCAAAAATCCAGTAGTTTTAATTAAAAAAAAAAAACCTCCTCTATCTTGCCTACTTAACTCTAGCTCTATCATGTAGGAAGTTTTACTGCTGTCAAGCAACGTTTCTCATGTTTTTAAGAAGGAATTCAACTGGAAATATTTAAATATTTTCAACATGCTGCTTATTTTTATCTAAAGGAAGATAAATGATTACATGCATGTAAGCAGTAAAAGCAGTTGCCAGAAAAAACAGGGTTTATTCCCACCATACCTGCAATACATCAACCCCTACATGAAAATCTTTCTCTTTCCAAAACAATCAGCCTAATTTGTAGTGAGCTCACACAGACTTTCACAGGACTACTCTGCTAGAGATTATTCCTTGCCTAAAATACGATGGGTACATTTCTCCAGTACATTAACAAACAGTATTGTTTGAGAGGGGAAAAACAGTTAGAAATATTATACCCTTTACTCTGTGATTCTCACAAACACCAGATAATCCTACACCAGTCAAAACACAATGATTCAAGCTGCCAGAACAAGTATTTACTTTTCCCAATATTCTGACAGCGTTTTACATAAACACGAGAGCAAACGTGGTATGGTCTGAAACCAGACTACAGCTCTGCCGCTCCTTTCATACCCCTTCTCTCCCAGGACATTCCACTTCT
This sequence comes from Syrrhaptes paradoxus, assembly GCA_013400615.1. NCBI lineage: Eukaryota > Metazoa > Chordata > Aves > Pterocliformes > Pteroclidae > Syrrhaptes > Syrrhaptes paradoxus. The sequence continues at coordinate 35,595 of VZTO01008153.1, read as the reverse complement.
TAAAGCCCAGCACCTCAGCAGAGCCTTTATAAAAGAAGACGCATACCTTGATCTCTCCAGGGTTCTTAAGGTTGGGTCTTTGTTGGTTCATATTTTTTGAATAGATGGAATAAAATCTCCATTTCCCCTTACTATATTAAAGAGAGATAATAGCCCATGGAAAATGCTAGAAAAACTCTGCTGTCAGGTCCACCTCACCACACCTGTTAGCACAATCTAGAATTTACTTCCACAGTTTGAAAAATGCCTTTTTTTTTTCTTTATGCATGAATCTACCCGCACAATCAGTCAACAGATCTTCCATTAGTCCTAGTTCTCTTCTGGGGAAGACCAGCTGCCCATCCACTTCAGGGGTCTCTCTCCTGCTGTCCTGTGTGTTGGAGCTAAACGTGCACATTGACCCGGGGTACTGAGATCTCCAACAAACCACCACCCACAACCCCTGCCCAGCGTAAATCCTTGAAACGACACCTGACCTACCCAACTCTGAGTTCATGGAGCTTCAACTCCTTTACCTCTTGTTCCACTGGACAGAGAACAGCTTGTCCAATTTCTTGCGAAAGGAGTGCCAGAGATAGGAATATTTAGGAGGAATTAGTATCTTTCTATCCAAACCCAAACATTCCAAAATCATGATTCACAATCCCCTCACAAATCATGGGATTAAATTAACATATCATGGGATTTTGCAAGATGCTGTCTTCAAAATTATGGAATACCATCTACTTTGTTTAACTCATAATTTGAAAATATTTACACAGTCAAAAACTACAAAGTTTTTATCAACAGTTAAAAGAGGCAGAAGCTCACCTAGAGAGAAAAAAAAAAATAAAAAGGTCATCACATATTCATAAGATTCCTGGAGGCGGGACCTCAAAAAATAGGCCGGATGGTAGAAGTTATGAGT
>VZTO01008153.1:0-32939 GCA_013400615.1 Syrrhaptes paradoxus | reverse complement strand
TAGGAGGAATTAGTATCTTTCTATCCAAACCCAAACATTCCAAAATCATGATTCACAATCCCCTCACAAATCATGGGATTAAATTAACATATCATGGGATTTTGCAAGATGCTGTCTTCAAAATTATGGAATACCATCTACTTTGTTTAACTCATAATTTGAAAATATTTACACAGTCAAAAACTACAAAGTTTTTATCAACAGTTAAAAGAGGCAGAAGCTCACCTAGAGAGAAAAAAAAAATAAAAAGGTCATCACATATTCATAAGATTCCTGGAGGCTGGACCTCTAAAAATAGTCCAAATGTTACAATTCATCACATGCAAATTTATGGGACTTGGCAACAATGCAGCTGTCTCCAGGGATGGTGGAAGAGAGATGCTAGATTTGGTTAACCTTTTAAAAAAAAAAAAAAAAAAAAGATACAGCATGCTGAAAGTGCCCTACTAAGTATCTCCTAAATAAACCCATTGATTAATTTAGAGCACTATGGAAACACACAGTGCAGCATTCTTATCAACACCCAGTCACTAAATATTTTGACGTTTGTTAACCAAAACTAGATGCATTCTGGAAAAATACAAACTGGAAAATAAAACCGACAATTTTCTAAAGCATGCCCTTTCCATGCCTGTTGCCTAGAGCAAACCAGAAGTGAGAAGCCAGATTCAACAAAAAGTGGAGGAGAACAGACCAGTTTTGGTCACTTTTTTTGTTAAAGGCAAAGAGAATTTCATGGAAAAACAACCCCTGTACAGTGTAGTGAGTTTTTTCCAAAATAAAAGCTAATCTTTAATCAATTTTACAGATCAAAAGCTGGTGGATAGAAGGGAAGATCACTGCTCTTTGCATTTTTTTTCCTTATTTTAAAACTTGAAATATGAAACATCATAACTATTCCTACCTATCACCAACACCTGCTGTTCTAGACACAGTGCCACATCCCAGCCCAGCCTGGGTGAATTCAGCCTCAGTTTTACTTTTTAATCCCACGGTGCAGGCTGATGGTTATTATTATTTTGTGCCACTCTACCAGAGCCTACAAACTTCAGCCCTGATGCGAGCACATGGCCCAGGTGAGGTGACACAGACGCAGAGGTGCGGTGGCATCACACAACACGTGGAGCTTTGCTGCTGGTCACGGCGGGCAGCCCGCGAGAGCCCCACCGGCAGCTCCACGAGAAGCCACGCAGCACGGCACCGCATTTCAGAGAGGTGTTTGCAGATCCTGCTGTCAGAGCCTTCCTCTAGCAGGTACCGCATGCCAATAACTGGAGCCGAGCTACAATTTATGCTGTTCTGTGTACCAGACTCCCACTCCTGAGGAATATTTACCATCCAAAAACAAAAATACTGCCATAAGGTGTGAATAAAATCAAGTGCCTTTTGTTTAAGAGGAAACACAGTGACTGGCTGATATTTTCCAACACTGCAATAATTTTATAAACATCTATTAACAGAGTAACTTCCACCCTGTGACACTGAGATTGTGGCACTCACACACCTGAGTCCCCCAGCTCCGCTCCACCACGGGTACGAAGGCAACCAGAAGAGCCCAACACTGCACCAGTCACAAAATTCCTGGGTCATTTTGATGACCAAAGTGGAGGAAAAAAGTCAGCTGAAAGCTATTGCTTCCTTCCTTTTTTTCTCCCCATTCCAAACGGAACATTGAGACACGTATATTGTTCACTTGGCCCTAATTTCAGTGCCCCATCCCTGTGACTACCTGTTCCTCCAAGTGGTTTCTGGGGATTACCATACGCAAGAATGATGGCAGAGTTTTTATATCAGGTACCATACTCTTTATCTTCTGAAAATTATTAAGGTAGCATAGTAGAGGGACGGGGATTTCTACAAAGGACAATTTAACACACTGTATTATACTTAAAAACATATTTTACTGCAATAAGATAATAGCAGGGTATGAGTGGCAAATAACTGCAGTTTAGTGCACCCATTCAGAACAGAAAATATAGCTTTTTTGTTGTTTCCACTCAAATAACCCAGCTAATCTCAGTATAACATCAGCTATCAAAACATCCACTTAGATTTGCGTCCTTTATTTCTTCAGCAAAAAAAGGTGCAACATCCAAGTGGTTACCAGAGAAAGAGGAAACACTACATAGAACGGGTGTTTATGTTTAGCTCCTGTTATTCCATCACTATCACATACGTAGTGTGTTAAATTCCACACTTAGAAACACATCAGTAGACCAAGAAAGTTTGTGTTCAAATCTGAAGACACCATTATTCCCTGTTGGGATTAAATCCACCCCAGTGACGACACTGTCAAGCACATGTAACGCGCCAGCCTTGGTGTGTCCTTGCTGCATCCTTCCAACATGGCTCGTGGCAAGCCAGCACCTGACCCCAGCACACACGGGCACCTCTGCACCATCCACCATCCCCTTCCTCTGCCCTGACCCGGTGACTCAGTGGGATGCACGACTTCATGCTGGCTGTCTCTAGAGTCAAGGAAGCTCTTTAAAGCCCACCCAGTCCCTCCATCCTGGAGATGGTTTTTGCAGCTGCAACGCTTGCCTTACCACAGGTACAGTATTCAACCCCCTCCCTGCCTTTTCACCCACAGAGGGAGAACAACACATTTTAATTTTCAAGGATAAAAAGGCCAGCGACAGCAGATCACCTTGGCTACATGCCCTCAGCTCCATTTCGTACATCAGCTGACATCAACATCTCTGCCTTACCTTTATACAGGGTATCCGTGTCCTCCATCGGAACCTGCCTCTTGGCAGCTGCTCTGCGATAGACCACGTGCGTCCTGCCTCCTCCCTCCTCCTCCTCCTGGGCCCCCTTCTCCAGAGGTTCGATGAAGAACTCGTCCTTGTCTGTGCGGATCATGCCAGCCTGCAGCGACAGGGCAGAGATCGAACAGTCTGCGTTACTGCACAGAGAGCAGCCGTTGGGAGTAAACAGTTACAATATGCTTAAGCACACTTTACTGCTCTCTAGAGAGCAATTAGGATGCAGAGAGGAAACCAGGTGAATTCTTTATTAGAGCAAAACCAAGCGTCATTGCCCCAACTTGACAAGAAAGGACAAAAAGTACAACCCTGAACCAAAAGGACTTCTCCTCCAACCACACGAGCAAAGTACAGGTCTGAGCATCTGTCTAGGAAATACTCTCTCCATTAGAAACCAGCTACAATGAAAGCTACTATGACCTTAGCTATCTGGCAGCCCCAGACCACCCCAGTGTTTACTATTTCTGCTAAATAAAGGATTGGTTCCACGCCATAAGCTGGTCCTGATGTGCTGTTCAACAGTCAAAACATGTAGAGCCATCCTTTCTGCTCAGAAGCAAGATGGAAAAGTACTATGCCTTACATGCAGGCAACAAAGCCTTGCAATTATTTCCCCCTTGACACAAAAGGTTCCACTGACACAACATTCTTTCAAGAATTACCCACAGCTGGTTTTTGAAAGGTGTCAGTAGTGTGTTGCTAAGAGATAAAAACTTATTCAGACTGGACCAGATACCCTGGTACAAAAAAAAGAGAAATTTGCACTTCTANCAAGATGGAAAAGTACTATGCCTTACATGCAGGCAACAAAGCTTTGCAATTATTTCCCCCTTGACACAAAAGGTTCCACTGACACAACATTCTTTCAAGAATTACCCACAGCTGGTTTTTAAAAGGTGTCAGTAGCGTGTTGCTAAGAGATAAAAACTCATTCAGACTGGACTGGTTCGAAAAAAAGAGAAATTTGCACTTCTACAGCGCACCTCAAAGGAACACCACCCCAGCGATTCGCCCTGTGTTCATGGGAAACCCTCAAAGACTCAAAACTTTAAAAGAAAACATAATTTCATCATTTTCATGCAGGTAGAACAACTTGGGCACCAGACCGCCTGCATTTGTCTCCTCTTGCGGTCCTGCCCCACCGCAGAGGGTCACAGCAGCCAGTAGCTGGCTTGCAGAGGCAGTTGGCTTGAATGAATTTTTCTGTGTATGTTTGAACATCTGTGTTTGAGAACTTAAACTAATGAATTCCTAGCTTGTAAACAGGAAGTGTTACATTCATGGGAAATAAATTCTTTAAATTATTTTTTTGAGAGAAGCCCCAGATCTGACCTTCAGCATCTCCTTCATCACGTTCTGTCCCACTCTTCCCACTAATGATCCCAGAGTCACTGGACTTTCACACTGGGCACAGGAGGACATCCTGACACTGTGACACACTTGCTGTCCGAGCTTCTGGGAGCCTAAATCCTTTGCTGGGTGAAGCCCTACCTCAAGTTTACAGGAGAAACAGTTTGGCTCCTTGAATTCAGCATCCTCACCCGAAACAAGCATCATCTAAACACTCCTATCATAGCCCAGCACAACGCTTATTTTTCTTCTACAAGCAGCAAACTATATTCCCACTGCTATAAATACAGTATGTTCTTTGGTTCCCTCCCTGGAAAAATGTCAGGTTCATTTGTCATGTCTTAACTTACATTAGGCAAGATTTCCAGTCCCAGATTTCATATATATAATGTATACAAAAACAGATTGAAGGGGAAGGATTAAAGAGGCAAAATTATATCGAAGCAATTTAAACTGATGCCATCCTGGCTGTATAGAGGAAACTGAATTTGAAATCCTGTCTTGTTTCTTCTTATCTAATTTAGATTCTACATCAGACACAAAAAAAGGTGAGACAGGCTCAGCAGCTGAAGGAAGGTAAGACAACCAAGAAAATAAGTGCTGAACCCAGAGAGACAGCAACTGATCTTTTACGGTAAAAAGGAATACATGAAGAATTCAGAATTGACGCTATTCTCCATTTAATGTATATTTTAATTGTATATAGACATGACAGCAGATCAAGAAGGAACGGGCATTTGCATGCTCAGCTGCACAGGATACGATGCACACACCGCACATATGCCCAGGAGAAATACACAGAGAGCTTGACTGTCGTGAAAAAAATGTGATTTTGCTTTTTGCAAGGAAGCTATATGGTGGCACACACGTTCATATGTATTTCTGGATTTGTTAAACCTACTGTTAGCTAAGCAGCTGATCTTAGTTCCAAATGCAGACCACACTTCAGGACTCTGGGGTAAACACCGCTTTACGCTGCATACAGCGGGGGTACTGATGGGAGCGTGCAGAAATTCAGAGCTTCTGAGGAGCTGCCTACTTGTTAATTTTCTACAACGAGCAGTTGAACTGACTAGACAGCAGAACAACTTTTATAGGTGAACTTGAGCTTCCAGGGCATGGTGGCCTTTTGGAAAAGAAAACATCTGTTCAGAGTGAAGACCCCCCCCAAAAAGATGAAGGTGACACCCTGGACAGGCTGTAAGACCAAACAAAGGAGTTCTTTGAATGCTGGTTCCCAAGCCCCAAACCAGTGGTCAGACACCGGTGCCTGGTGCTGGTCCTTTCGCACACAGGGGAATTCGGGTGGCACTGAATACTGTCGGACAGCAGGCCATCCATCAGGTGCTCTTATTTCACACTCTGCTTCTCGGATAGACATGACACCTCTCTGTACATCCCCACAGCAGCACCCTCCCTAATTCTGCTGGAGTGCAAAACAGAAGGAATTTAACCTTCAAACAGGGCTGGATATTTCTTTTCTCATTTTGATCCTGGACTAAAATAACTTTGTCTCTTACACTGGAATTTCTCTTTTCCTTTAGCCCTAAGAAACACATCAATTCTTTTTGGTCAGAATTATCAGGAAAGAGTGTTTGAATTGTAAAAGAATTACATATATTTATATATTGTATATCCTACACAGTCTTTGAGTCAGCCAACATATTCTCATGAAATAAAATAAGAAAAAAATGATTAAGACTTTGAGAATAAAATTCATTTAGACAGCAAGGCAGAGTTCCTACAGCAATCCACAGTTCAAGCCATCTGCCTAATAATGTACCCACAGTTATAAATGATTCATTAAGAAATATGTGGGGCTCCTGAATGTCTCCACCACGCACTTCCTTGCCGCTTTGAGCAAGACATTTAACCTCTTTACTTCCATTTCTCCACCTCTGAACCAGCGTAACAACAGTCTTGCAGGATAATTACAAGGGCTGATTTGTTATTTTTTTGCCAAGTGCTTTGAACATGAAAAGCTCAAGTTGAATTGCCTAATGCATTTTTTTCCTGATACTACTCAGAACACCCTCAAAAAGCCACCAGAAAAGGGAGATTGCTTTTAGTCATCAACGCAACACCAGCCAAGCAAAGGCATCACTGTAGCAGCTCCTGCCCTTCGCCCATCGGTCCTGTTCTTATCCACAGATGCCACCACCCTTGTGCCAGCCTGTCATGGCAAGACAACTGTCCGACAACCATCAAGGTTATGATGACAAAAGAGAGCATGGAATTTGCTGGAATTTCCTGGGGAATGCCTCTGGATGACTAAAACAGAAATGCCATATTGTTTGAGCAAATCTGTGCCTCCCCTTCGACACAAGCGATACTAGAAGGACATCAGAAAATTCTTGGGCCATCCTCTGGACGTTTATTCCAGGGGATGCGAAAGCAGAATGAAGCCTTTCAGTTATCATCTTCCCCAAATTCTGAGCAGAAGAACAGTAGTTGCTCTCATGAACTAAGAGCTTAAAAGTAACTGCTAGCAACAGCATTTTTCTATCCTATACTGCTCATCACCCATCCCAGGACTGCGGTACTTCCCGGAGTTGGGGATGAGCGGTGCCTCCCCTGCACCACCACCCTGCAGCCACACGTGTGCTGCGTAATTCAGAACTAGGTGTGGGACTGAGTATCTCCCTGGAAAGAACTTCCAATTCTGGAATAAACACTGAGCTGTTACCTCTTCCCTTCCTCTTCTGAAACTTCTGAACTTGAAACTAAAGTGAGTACATGAATATCACTAAAGAACAATGGCAGTAGTGACTGTGTCCTGTGATTAATAAAAATATAAATTAATTGAGGAAGTGTTTGCCTTTGGAATGCACCAAGCTGTAGTGAAGAGCCTATAATGTCTCACTATTTCCCAAAGCAGGACATCTCCAGACCTTCCTTCCAAGGGTTTTTAGATCCCAGCTGCAAATTACTCAAGTCAAGCACTGCTTAGCACTCATTAATATGTATTAAAGACCAGAGCAGAAGACACTTAATCAAAAGGAAACAGGAGTCCAGAGAATCAAAACCTCTGCTAAGGTCAGCAAGGTGGTTATGTAGAAGTGAGAGCCACACAGGAAAACATTCACAAGGAATGCACAAAGTGACTGTCCTGTCTAATTAGGACAAGGATTACGCTGATAAACCATAAATGAGTCCATTGCAATACACAGGGCTGGGGTTTAGAGCTCCACTCATCTCTTCCGGGGGTAACAGGGCCCCTGTGCATCCCTGAAGACCTGCTCCCAAGGCTTTCAGGGACCACAGGATCCACAGGTACTGGCAACGGCCATGGCCACATGGACCCTTCTCTACAGCCCGAGCTTTCCAAGGCAAGTCCGCTGTGCCGTCAGGTCACTGCCTCCACTTGTGGCTGTCTGCCCAAGGTCATCCCACTTGTGCCATCCACCACGACGGTGACCTCCTCTCCAGCCCCGGAGACCTGCCAACAGTTTGCCACCGCACTGCGGAGGTCAGCCAAAAAGCAGGGCTCTTCTCCAGCCTCCTCAACATCCCCAACCCCTCTTGCATTTCTGAAAGCATTCTTTAAAAGTCTAATTTGACAGAAAAACCGCCTGACATATTTAGATCTACAGAAAGCTCCGGGTTTTAGAGCACTAGCTCCTGTGGATAATTAAATGTCTTGCTGGCTCTGCACTTGGTGAGCGACTTAATTGTCTCCTCATTCCCATTCCCATCACAGTTCCCTGTTCTAGGCTGTAATGAAGTAACCCATCTCACCGCTGCTTCAGGACTCCAGCGCCTCTGCCCACCCTGTAACCGCGAGTTTAATTAGTGTTCATTTTCTTCCTCATTAGTACAGCTTTACAAAGTTCCTCATTGCCGTATAAAGGCAGATTTACTTCCCAATCTCCAAGCACATGATACAGAGAGGAAGCTAAAATTAAATGTGAACAAACCTGAAATTACTATAAAAAAAATCCAAGTGTCCGCTTAGTTAATTAAATCAGTAACCTACAAAACCAGTGTTTCAGAAACTCTTAGAAACAATATTTCTGCAGAGATAGCTCTATTTTTTTGCATATTTGATTCTGAAAAAGGTAACTAGCCACATGACACACCTGTGCATGAACAAAGCCCAAATACAGTCCTGAATTTCAGGTGTTTTTTTTGAGACTAAAAGGAGGTTCAGACTATCTGATATCTAACCTCAGTGCCCGGGTCAGGAGCCTGCTCTCCCTGCGACGTCAAGGCAGCCTCCAGAGCAGAATTTGCACTATGGGATCCAACCAGCCATCAACTCACAGAGAAGCAGAGAGAGGAGATTTGCAATTCACTGTAGAGTTGCTAAAAAATACTCTGTAGATTGCAGGACAGCGCACTGGACAAGGTCTTACTGCATTTTTATATCAATTTGCCCGTACCCTAAACGCACAACTGCTATGTGTTTGACCAAAACTGGCACTAGTATAGAAGAGAATTTTAAAGCAAATTCCATGTTATTTTTATTTATGATCTTTCTCTACGTCTTAGAACCACAGGAACATTCTTTTCTTCCAAACAGCAACAGATGTATCCTCCCAACACTGAAGTCAAGTACAGAAATAATATCAGCTCAGTTACATTAGAATGGACCTGGTGCTCCAGGAGCTCCGATGGCTGGAGCAAGATCACCCAGGAGGTCCGTGGCAGAGGTAAGGACAGAACACAGACCTTCCAAACTCCTCCCTGCCCACACGGGATCTCTCACCATTTTCAGTTCTGCAACATATTCATTCCCAACCATACAGCACATTGATACAGGACATGCTTGGTGTTTTCTTTCCATTGAGCTTCATTCATTTAGATAACAATAAAAGAAAAACTGCTTCTTATGTCATATTTGCATTTGATTCTTTGAGAACATGCCTCGAACTACTGAAGCATTGCAGAGGAAGAATTGTGCAGTGCCGCAAATCCATCTTTCTTTACAGTGACTGGAGGTACTGAAGGAATTGTAGCAAACATTTGGAACGTGTTGACACTTATTGTGCTCCGTGATGCTGCTGCCCTAAAGCTACAGTGATATATTCCATCCCAGGCTGGATGGGGAAGGGGAGAAAAAGAAAGTTTTTAACTAAGCATATATATTTTTATTACTGTTAAAGGAGTATTTTTCAGGCTTTTGCAAAATCAGTTTGCAATTAAGTTGCTTTAGGTCCACATATCCTCAAAAATATTAAGAGGGGAAATAATTATATATGCACAGAGGAATCCCATAGACTGACAGAGAGGCAGAGCCTGCTGGGTAACCCTATAAGAGCTGCATGTTACTTCAGGCCCCTATTTTTCCCCTGCAAAATGGGGATAAGGTGACATTTTATTGCACTTTGAGATGGACTAATGAAAAGCACCGTGCAAGAGCTGTTCGTACCCAGAGTGCTTTCATGATGGGCTGCTTCTGGATCGTCCTTGTAGCTCAAGGGAGGATGGATCCATCCATTCATGCAGCTATACGCTTCCCCTGCTCCCAAAAATAAAGTTTTGTCCCTGGAGCCCAGCTTAGTCACTACACAATCGCAGGTGTGATTAATAACAGCAGCGGCACAACTGTGCAGCCGACAGAACCCGAAGAGAACTGCGTTAGTTTATAGCAGATGGGAATCTGGACTCAAATCCTGCATTTGTATGGTATAACTCACTTTAGAGACTCAAAAGGGGTGTTTGTGGTTTTTAATAGACACAATAGCGAGACAGACTGTGTCTCATTCTCACTGAACCATCAAGAAAACAGCCACAATTAAAGCGATTTCACAAAGCAATGCCAGCAGATTTAAAGACAAGCGTCCCGGCCACACTGCTCTCTTTTACCAGTGGACAACGCTAGAAACTTTGCTTCCAACTGCTCTGCCTTTACAAGAAAATTAGCAAATTCTCACTTCTGGCTCTCCGTGCCTGTCCAGGGCCAGCAGTGGAGCAGGAGACCAGGGCCATGACCCTGAGCACCCCTCCCTTCGGTGAATCTCCTGCCTCTGTCCCACACAACCTGCCCCGTCCTAGCAGCCGCTCACCTCCAAATCCTGGTAGATCACGAGAATTAAATCTCATTTTCAAAAGGTTTAGGTAATACACAAAAACGTGGCTTTCTGCAAAATGAATATCTGGGGCAAACACAGAGGACAGCTTGCGAAAGTGTAACCATGACTTCAGAGCAGAATTCCTCCAGCTGCTGCACAGGGAAAGCGTCGCATCTTTGCCGGGTTGGCTTCCACCTTCCAGCTGCCTCCACCACCTCCAGCAGGAACCTCCTTTCCAAAGAGTCCAGCTCAAGAATTGTTACAACTCTCTAGCTTTTTTAAACAGAGGCCAGCAGTTATTTTAGCTAAAATAATGCTTAAGCAAGAACATTTTGGAAAGTCCCTAGGCTTGATGTCCACAGGCATGAGTAATTCCAAGTGGGAAGGAGGTGAGTTATTAAATAGCTGTTAAGAATGAAAATGATAAATGCGGCAAATCTTGCAGAGTCAGGGGATTGTAAACTTGATTGCTGTTGTTGCAAGCAAGGAATAGTAATTGCAGTTCCCTGCAACAGAGTTTCTCAATTTTAATCTTTCGGGGAGGAAAAGCATGAATATCAAGTCCATGAATTTGCTAACAGCAAGATCCAAAAGGATTAACTTTCCCAATTTGAACACAAGGAACCATCTGAAATGAAGCATTTCTGAGGTCACTTTGACAAAATGCATAGTTGAGTCCTACCACCAGCAATAAAAATGAAATGACATTCTGCAAGAAAACAAAACCAGTCCAACTGGAAAGCTCTTCAGCTCAAACTCTCACAAAATGGGACGGTTGCTGCCCAAGTTTCTTTTCAAAAATATATTTGCTCAAGGCACAAATCACCACCCACTGAAGTCAACGGGTGTCACATTCATAAATCTCAAGGCCAGGATTCATAAACGGATTCATAAATATTAAAGCTGTTTAGTCTGACCTTCTATATAAGACAGGCCAAAGACTTTCACCAAAGCACCACTGCAGCCTCCCAAAACCAGCCTTCATCCTGAACCCAGCAGGGCTGGATCAGCTCCATGAATGGGTAGAAAAATGGAGTCCAGGTCTTTGTGATAGTAAATAAAAGGATCCAGAGCACAAACTGGAGAAAAAGGTTTACTATGTTAAAAAAGGTTTAATATATTAAACTCATCCAAGCTGAAGCTTAGCATTTAAAGCAATTTAAAACTACGTTATATAAATCCTGAATCTTCCCTTTAGGGGATGTCACTGCAGCAACATGTCATATTCCAAAGGAACGACCTGGGCCGTGCCCATCTCCTCCTCCTCCGCTGGGCTCTACCACCCCTTCTCGTGCAGCAGCCCTGGTGCCCACAGAACCACGCAGTGAGCAGGCTCAGGAGGCTTACCCCAAAATCACCATCCCAGAAAGACGTGTGCACCTTGGCAGAACCAGGTGTCCCTCCTCCACAGCTTCCGATGTTAGCTGCTCCAGTGAAAGCAAGACCGACCCTCAGCAGGTAAAAATTCCCACCTAGAGGAGAACATCTCGCACCCAGCTTTGCACTGTTCCATGCAACACCTCAAAACCCAAACCCAGCCACAAGTCCCAGTTACTCAATGCTTGGAAATCCGATAGGGTCCTTCCACGCTAAATGCAAGTTTTACATAAACACCCATAGGGGTGAGAGGAAACAAAAACACAAAAAGTTTGCTATAGCTGGGACTTGTTTTCCTTCCCACATCCTATAGACGGGCTTATTTTTACCTTCCTTCTCTTATCCTGTATTGGAAGAATGAACCTGGAAAGGGGTTATCCAAATCAGAGCATAAAAAACTAATGAGAGATGAGCTTTCAATTTTATACTGCACTCAGTTGTAGGCTCCCAGTACAAGATGTCAACAAAGTGCAAGATTCAGTACAGAAACAAAAATAATTAATCCCTGGAGGAAGAGGCTTATTAAGAAGGATTAAATCAAAGAATTAATGTGCACTATTTGTCTGTATGACAAAGAACCATATGATAACTCTCCAAGATTTGAAAGCATAGAGAGAATAAGAACTGCTGATGAGAAAAGCTTGGACATAGCAAGAAACAAACAAAAGAGGAAACTGATAGAAATTTTAGTTTGAAATGTTAAAGGCAGTCTTACGTAGCTTAAAAAAAAACAAAACACACCTAAAAAGCTTGTCCTTAAACATCTTTAATTTAACCTTCCCTATTCTTTACATTGCACTAGTAGCTACAGCTCAAGGTTTAGGCGTTGCACAATAACAAACACATTTTAGCAGACTGCTGCAGAGGACGAAATAAAGAACATCAGCTGAGCCCAAACCAGGCTCAGGGAACTCAGCAGTAGCTTGTGCTCTATGTCCTTAGAAAAGCAAAATCAAACATGAGCTGGGCCTCTTCTGCAAGCACCTTCTGAAGGCAGCCCAGGCTGTCCCAAGGCTCTGCTTCGTCCCGACCAAGCCAGCAAAGCAAAGAGGAGTTCCAGGGCAGTGGGAGCTTGGCTGTAGCCAGGAAGAAGCTGGAAGCTCTCCATCCCCAACTTCACAGGCCAGCCACAAATATAAAAGCCAGACAGACCACCCAGAGACACCTCCCCATCTAAGGCTGAGCTGAAGGATCTGCCTCAAACCGAAAAATCTGAAGAGGAGGTTGTAGAATAAAATCGACAATAAAGAGGTTACAGGACTTCATCCTGACAAACCCAGGAAATGAAACAGTCTGGCTGCTGCCTGTGTCATGGGTTGCTCCAAACTGCTTCAGAACCAAAAGGTGGAATGCAAATGAAAACTCAAAGCCAGGCTCTAAGAAGAGCTCCTAAGGAGAACTTGGGTAAAGACCAAAAAGCCTGACAGACGATGCGCATACAGGTTCATACAGCACACACTTTGGTTTCAGAACCCCTTTGCCATAGGATGTGTCTACTAAGAAAACAGAAGGCTACAATCACTCACTGCTGGCCAGTCCTGAAGGTAAGGGCTTACATGGCCATTGGTTCAACACAGCATGGCTCATATGGTTTTGTCTTTCCCTCATCTTGATCACCTCCAGGTTCTTTAATTTTTTTGCTGTTTACGCTTTTCCTGATATTTTTCTCCTCCACTCCCTGCAAGGCTGCAGCTACTAATAAAACAATTTAATATTGTCTGAACTGAAGAACAAGAACGTTCCCCCTGCTTGTTCCTCAGACTATGGCTCCAATAATCATAAACTTTTCACTGTAGTCCAAGCATCACACAAGAACCTAAAATACCCACACAACACTCAAAGATGCACCCACAGCTAGATAATAACTGTAGAAACACAAAAAATTATCAAGTGTCGAAGGAGAAGGTAGATTGTTAATAACCTTTTGAAAAAAAAAAAGCACATATACTCTTAGGCAAAAGGGAAAAGTGCCTGTTTTCTCAAAAAAATAGAAATGAAGCTCCAACCTTTTTGCAGCAACTAGATAGTCAGAAGCTGGACACAATTTACATTGAGTCAAGTGGAGCCTATAAAGAATGCACTCCCTGAAAATAAAGAGAGTATGAAAAATAAATGCAAAGAAAGGAGCATAAATCAGCCTGTAAATCCTTCAGAACTACCAGAAATCCACATGTCAGTGGGCTAGTATATTCACACCAGTGGAGCTGGGTTAGGGCCACTGCACATTCTGGTAAGTTTACAAGTGGCACGTGTTTTTTTGGACAATACCATTACCACAGAAGATATTAAGGAAGTTCTTCAGGAGGTGGTTTCCATACTTTACATGTTTTCTATAAAACTATACAGCTTTCTTATTTAATGTTGCTCGTAAATCTCAGGAGATTGCTTTAGAATTAAACAGACATTATTAATTTAGTCTACTAGGCAGAGAGAGAAAAAACATTTATAGCTCTTGAGCCAACAAGAATGCTTACAAACTTCTCAAAGTCAATTGTGCAAATATAGTTACAGGAACTACAAGCCAAGAATCTGGATCAGAGGAAATATTATAGTAAGAAAGCCAGTTACCTCCCCTTAAAAATGAAGGAAAAAAAAAAAACAAACACCAAACATTAGTTTTTGAATGAAATTATCAGATAATCTATAACCTAAACCAAAGGCAGTCATCGCAATCATCTCACTAAGTCCTGCCTAGAGGAGGAACAAATATCCAGCACAGAGCAAAACACAGCTGCTCTGTGGTTCTTGAGAACATCTAGAATGCTGAGGAAGATACTCACCGGTGACATGGTGGCATCTAAGGCCTGATAGTGAAACATTCCTCATCCAGAAAATAGAGGCTCCAACCAACTCACATGCATCCCAGACCAGACCCATGGACACACTGGCAGTCAGATGTGGCCATATGGCCAGCGAGCCGCTGAGCTTCACCATGAACTTCCAACATTTCCCAAAAATTACAACAGAGGTCAACAAAACCCTCACTTTTCCACTTAAAATTTTCTGCTAACTGCACAGTTCAGGTTAGAGAGAGCACTATCAGGAGTCCAAGATGCACAATTCAGGAAGATCAGGGAATGAACACACAGGAAACTGTCAAATGGAAGCCAACACTGACAAAAAACTAAAATGCTTTGGCAAGAGCATTTAACCAACCTACACATCTTTAAAAGTCCTAAATTAGTGACCTATGACTCAGGTAAGGGATGGGTGACTATTGCAACAAGTTCAATGAAGATTTCCTCTCACCCTACAGTCAAAGTAATTATCAGCCAAAGAAAAAAAACCCCAAAAAAAACCCCAAAAAACAAGCCCAAAAAAACCACACCAAAAAAAAAAAGTTTAAATATGGGATAAAAAAAGACGAGACAGATGGCATTATTATTCTGTTACACAAGTCAGTGGCGTAGCTACATTGAAAACACTGGATACAGGATGCCTGCAAATACAACCAAACTGAAACGTTTCCAAAGACATTGAAAGGCAATGACCAGGACCTGAAAACCACTCTCATTTCAGCAGGGAGACTGAAGACATTAAATGTTTGTTTTAATATGAATGAGAAAGGCAGAGGAAAACAATTACTGGTGCAACATGGAATACCTGGAAGTTCTCTCTTCATTTCACAATGAAGAGTAAGAGAGTATCAATTAAATTAAAACATGATTTCCCCTGCCTCCCTCTGCCTAAAACAAATCACAGAGTAACTCCATGGTTTTCATTCTCCAGCTGACATCTTATAGCAAATTAAAGACCTTTAATACAAACAGTGAGGGGCCTCAGAAGCTCCAGGGTGCCCCAGAAAGAACAGAAGCAGGTCTGGACTTCTTAGTCTTGGCCTCCTGCCAGACCAAAAGACTTTATCAAACAAAAATGCCCAGAGGATCCTAAAGGGAAAAACCTCTTCTGGTTTATTTGTTTAACGAGTGATATTACTTCATATTTACGGGTTGAGTTTGTACTGGTAGCTTTTTGTTTTTACAAGTCGATGTTCCAGCTGACCCTGGTTTCGCAGTACTTACACCTACTGTGACAGTTTTACAACCTGTTGTAGCTGCCCCACGCAACACGGCCAAAGCCAAGCTGTTCTTTTGGTAACACCGTCAGGTTTCACAGCTCTCCTTCAACAGGTTTCAAATTCTATTTAGATACCTCATCTCTATGGTAACTGCCAACCCTACGGAGCCTCACAGCACTGTGCTGGAGGAAAGCAATCCCCCATCCCTCGCTGGAGAAACGGGATGGGGGAAAACCAGATGACTTGCCCAAGGACACGCGGGAACTGTGGCAGAGATGGGAACCCAGAGGTCCTGAAGGCAATAAGCCACAAGATACTCCTCCTCTTCTACCAGCAAAACCTTCCACTCCAAGGGGCTCTCAGCATCAGAGTCACTTCTGACCAAACTGCACGTCTCAGTTTACAAAGCAGGAGTATTAAGGGATTTGTCATTACATGCTCCATCCCTTTGCTACGCCGCTGCAGAGTCGGTCAATGAATAACCATCTCTTCCAGCTCCTTGCCACCAGCACGGCCACCACCCCAAACCGGTCACTGCAGCGCAATGAGGGGCTTAACGCAATTAAACTTCCATGGGCTCCATCTGAACTGTGGGGAAGCAGGAATTTCACAAAGCTATAAAGGTTGTTTTAAAAACTTTTCCAGATTTTATCATTTTTCACACAGTCTGCAATTCTCCTTCCTGGCTTTTGAAAAACGACACACAGCTGTGCTTTGGATCACAGCTGTGCCTTTTGGCAGCCGGCAGAGGAGGCCCGAGGCTGGGCTGGGGTAGCCAGCGTCACCCTGAGCCACCTAGCGTTTCTCATCAGTGAGGGGACCGGTCCCTCGCACTGGCATGGCAGGGTGCGGTGTTTCAGGCTCTGGCTGTATCACAGCATTTCTGAACTATTAAATACCAATTTATATCTGCTCTCCCAAGTAGAATCAATGCAGAAAAAAAATAATACATGCACAAAATGCAGTGGGGAAGATAAAGGAGCAAAATCTAATGAGTGTTGGATTTCTCCCCATTTTAAGGCAGTTTTCTTTCTTGTATTTTCTACTTCAAATTTTTGTTTTGTTATTTTTGGTCTATTCTGGCGTTATCCAGGCTCCTACCAATTCTCAGCACCTTATTTTCACATCCATCTTTTCCCCATATTCTGAACATATTTTCTGCCTTTCCCAAAGAGCTCTCTTTGTAGTGGCAGAACAGATGGCCCAACGCTTAGATTTGCTTTAGCAAACAGACAAACGCGATCGCTTTGTTCTTCTCCCCTCGCATCTGTGCTCAAGGCAGGTCTGCCTCTGCCAGCCCACCGTCTAAGGACAGCGATGCTGAGGCCATCATCCAGCCATGGGGCAGGACTGGGCGCTTGCTGAATCTCCCGGAGCCGAAGGGGCACTCGGGCAGTGTGGGTGGGCATAGACTCAGCATCTCCCAGTCAGCAGAACAAGAACCAAACGCAGCCACCTTCCCCCAAAGTCTACAGGAATAACAACCCTTGGGAAAGCGGTAACGCACAATGGGAGGAGGAGAATGAGTAGCACAAAAGAGCAAGGTACACTGACTCTCCCAGAAGAGCCTGAGGACAAGTGCTGTCATTTTTAGGCATATTTCAACTCCTTAAGCAGCCTTCCATCAGTCAGAATTACAGTATGTGGAAGGAACCTGTCCCGTCTTGGAAAGCCAGAGGCCACTTAGTCTCATGACAGCAGACTTGTGATCAGACCCAGCTTCTCGCACAGAGCAGTGACAATTAACCCCCCAACTGCCGAGCATTCTCCTGTGGTGGCAGACACGCAGAAACTCATCCCTGGAAGTTTTGACTGGTGAGGGATGAAAGTGTCTTTTCTTTGAAAATCCAAGTATGTCTAGATCATGTCATGCTTGTATAGAGGACTCCACTCATTCTTCGTGTGGGCTCTCACATGCCCACGAAGTGCAAACACACAGGGCCCACAGTGGCATCTCCTGGAGTGTCCATCGATTACTGGTCCAGATTTCTTCTGGGCACAAGTGCCTCATAAGAGAGAAGATGCTGAGTTCATATCTCCAGCTGATCACATCAGCAACCACATGTGTGTCTGAAAGAGGTCTGGGATATGAGAACATTCCAGGTCACCCCTGCTTGGTCTTCCTAAAAATGTTTAAAATTAAATGGCCATCCCTCTAGCCCTCAGATGTGATGCTTGCCCTCTTACGCTGGGCTACCAGCCTTTACTCCCTCTCCAGAAAACCAGCAGCCCATTTCAGCAGGACCAAAGGGAAGTACTTCAGCCCACGTTGATCATTAAGGAATTTTCAGATACACATTTTGGCTTCCATTTGGGCCAAGATCCAATTAGAAATATGGCAAATTACCATGAGAAGGAGATGTCATTTTTCAATCCATGGGGATAATCTCAGAGGAGGAAGAGAGGAAGTATAAGGAAGGTTAATTAGCCTTGGGGTCTTGCTTTGGGAAAAATGTTAACATGTGAAGAGAGGGATTATTAAAACACCTGCGCACTCCCAGAGCTCAGACTCTCCCTGGTTTTACACTGGGCTTGTGATCCTCAACATACTACCTTTGGGACGTCTTCACTTCATCAGCCAACATTAACACAGACAAAATTTTAAACATACTAACGTATCCTTGGTTATGAACGCATCAGTATGTTCAAGGGACCCAAATAATTTTCATATGAACCAACTTGTTCATCCACTCATCAACTTCTACATTCACAAGCGTGCTGTATCTGTAGAACTGGGCACTACAGGCAATGGCACTGAACCACAGCTCTGACAGAAACAATCTTTGGTAGCTACTTCCTACCTTGCGCAAAGAGGAAGAAGAGAGCAGAGTAGTGAAGGTTGACATTTTTCTATCCATTTTTTTGTTAAGGATTTTCTTAGAGTTTCTGCTGAATTTTTGTAGCTTATTGGAAAAGAAAAAAAAAGTCATTTTAGTTCAACCTCACAGGAATTAAACTTTTTTTTATTTGACTCTCTCCAAGTCCCTTTATGTATCTCTCAAGAGTGAACAAAATTTTGCTTTTTTTCCACATCTTGCAGAGATTTTTAAAAATTAGCATAATGCTTTAAAACTAATCGCATTTTTAAAATAAGAATAACTTCAGCTTTCCTGCAGGCAGCTACTGAAGTGAATCACATGATTATGCAAACCACAACCAATATTTTGGTGCCAAAAATACAGCTCAGCAGAGAGATGTATAAATACCGGCCAAACCTTGGAAAATAAGGGTTACAGAAGCAGATAACAGAACCCTCCTTTCAGCAGCTATTCACATTTCCTTCCTTTTTAACTTCATTGGAAAGGAATCAATTAAGGAACAAACGTTTTTTCAGCTTCTGCACCATCCTTTTTTATTGCTTGTCTCATGGGGGAAACTAAATCACACCTTAAAAATTCGCCTAAAGTTTCCTTTCAGAAAGCAAAGTCCCTCGCTGCGGCCAGAGCTCCTGTGCCCGCACAGTCACGGGGAAATAGATGCAAAAACCTCAAGAACTAAAAAATCAGGTAGCAGCAATTGGTCTTTGGGACTCTGTTCTTCCCTGAGACTTGCATGTGACTCTGTAGCAATCGAGACACTTGGCACAAGTGGAAGATGTGTGCAAACAGAGGGTTTTCTGATTTTACAAGTGATTCATAGGGGGAAAATTGCCGAAAAGCCCATTTGCTTTCAAATTCCTTTTTGTGCTCTGCCAAGTTAAACTTGGGCATTTGTATGTTTCTGTTCAGTACTTGTACAAATGTTATGGATGGCTAAAATTAACATGTAGGGACTCTTAACTACACCTCATTTAAAAAGAGCTGAAATACAATTATAGAATCACAGACTGGTTTGGGTTGGAAGGGACCTTAAAGATCATCCAGTGCCACCCCCCTGCCATGGGCAGGGACCCCTCCCACTAGCCCAGGTTGCCCAAAGCCTCATCCAGCCTGGCCTTGAACCCCTCCAGGGATGAGGCATCCACAGCTTCTCTGGGCACCCTGGGCCACTGCCTCACCCCCCGCACAGGAAAACATTTCTTCCTAATATCTATTCTATCAAATATTTGTACACATAAAAAAGTACGTAAACTCACTTTTCAAACCTGGACCTAATCTTTCCTCAGTGAAGCACGCATTCAGAGAACAGCCCAGTATCTGGCATCCGCGTGTACTTCTACAACAGCCAGGACCTGATACTAGGAGGCCCCCGTGAATTCAATGGGGGGGGGAATAAAAAGAAATAATAATTAAATTAGAATATCAGTACCACAGACCAACTTTGCAGTGCAAATACATGCACACATCAGCACAGCCCATGTGATCACACTATCTAATGGAACTACAATAGTTTTTTAAAGCATTTGGTTCATATGGAAAACACATGGATAAAGAAGCCTAGAAAGCGACTCCCTCATCTGCCACCTTTCCTCCAGTATCTCCTGTCTCACGCACCAGGCACGCTAAGCCATCAGCTCCTCTTTGCAAGGAAAGGATTAACCACACTCTCAACGCTTGCAGGAAATGCCTAAACCAGAACAGCCAACATTCTTGACATCAAGACACATGGCTGTAAGAAAGACCTTGGACACTCTGCTTAGAAAAAGCACGTCCCTTCATGCAGTCCACACCCATGGGTGTCTGATCGCATTCTGCTACTGCACAGAAGATGACCGAGTTAATTTGCTGAATTTTTCCATTTGTTCTCCACTGATCTGTTTTACATCATCTCAGTTGAGCAATTCAGATAAGATCTAGGTCCTCTCGAGTGAGCTAATGCTCATTAATAATACACATAGGTTTACTGGAATTTGTTATTCCACTCTTCTTTGACCCAAGTGTGAACTGAAAAAATATATTAATATTTTTATCTTTTTGCGCATTTCGAACACCCTAGTGTGCCTCCCCTACACTCCCCATTTAAGGATGTATAATGTCAAATCAAAACACGTTATGTTCATCTCATCTATTATTAACCAAGAATCTTCTGTACAGATTTGAGTATGTGTGTACTCTGCGAAAACCTACACATTGCAATCTACAGTTAAGAGAAATACTAGACACCTACATAAACAGAGAAAAAGTAGGAAGAATTCTGCAAAGCAAATGAGCAAACGCTAAATAGATTCTATTAGATACCTCTGCCGCTGTGGAAAAAGGAGAATAAATATTGAACATGCAGTATTATCATTTATTTTAGCTGGAGTAGCTCTGGGGTAAAGAGTTAGGCATTGCATAAATACACAACTCACAAATTGCTTACAAGGAAACTACAACCCTGCACACANAAAAAAAAAAAAAAAAAAAAAAAAAAAAAAAAAAAAAAAAACACACACACACAGGAATGGGGCAAACATCAGGTAATCAGAAAGAATTACAATCTGCCAATATGCAGCAGCTGGAGAACTTGAGCTTGCATAAGTCAAGAGCGGTTACCCAGGTGCACAGGGCAGAGACCGCATCACTCTGCCACGCGCTGCTCCGCGGCTGGGACACTGCAGCCCAGGCACCTGCCTCCCGCCTGCTGCGCTTTGCATATAGAATCATAGAACCATTGGAAAAAAACCTTGAAGATCATCAAGTCCAACCATAATATGCACAGTCCAGGGCACAGAGCCCTGGAGACTGACTCCATATGGGAGGCATATGTCAGGCTGAGGACATAACCGTGCAAGAAATGATGAAAAAGCAACACGGGTTACAACAGATTGCCAGTTATCAATTCAAATGCGACAAACGATCCCTGTGGGCAATGCTATTTCGAGAACTGTCTACCTGGCAGGGCAGCAGCTGAGGCCAGAGCGTGGGCAGCCAGTCGGTGCTTTCCTGAAGTTGCACTTTCAGTGCTCATCCAACAACGCAAAATATAGTTGGGGTAAGTTACACACACTTCTTGAAGTTCTTATGGGATTTTAAATTCCATTTACAATGACAGCTTGATCACTGAGATGGACTGGAAGAGAGGCAAGAAAACAGGCTGTTTCATAGGGTCAGCATCACTCCCCAGGTCGCTGGAGTCGCCAACCTCAGCACAGTGTAGTAAGGAGTGTGCAGCCAGAGCAGTTACAGCAGCAAACCCAGCGCAAGCAATATGCAGCACCTTGTCAAATCAGCAGCAGTATACATGCCTAATGCCTTTAATTTTGTATATTGCAATCTGGTGCGCTAATAAAACCCATTATAATAGGCAAAAGAAAGATTGGAGTAATTTCTACACATCAGTGTGCTTGGAATTATTACATTAGCTTCCAGTTTCGAAAAAGTACAAAGATACATGGTTCTCATTACCTGACCAGTTTTATGAAAATTACAGAAAAAAATATTTGAGTGGTAACTAATTCTTGCTAGTGCGCGACTGAGTCAACTTTGTTAAAAAAAAAAACAAACCAAACAAACAAATGCCACAAACCAACAACCTACTTACACTAAATTTTATAGTCTCTGGGCCTGACACGGACTTGTTCTGACCCATTATTAGGAACAGAGAAACGGAGAAAAAAAAGTCAGAGTTCCTCTGCATTTACTCGCAAACTTAGGCCTGAAAGAAGCCAACAGCAGAGTCTGGTATCATTGCCATGATGGAGATGACCTTTTTATATTGTTTACTATGAAAATCAGCAGTTAAGTTTCAGAGTAGGTAGAAGACAGGAAGAAATTTGACAGTTTATATTTGTTAATGAAATTGCTTCATCTGCTTTCTAATGAAATAACGTTTTGGCAGAACAGCTGCCCAGACAAGGAAATTCTGGCAAATATTGCAATATTCTCATACGTTCATAAATCTGAATACTCTGGAACCTGAGTAAACTCTTTCAACAAAGCAAAAAAAATCAGCAAGTTACAATAATCTAATAAAAAAAATTGGAAAAGTAAATCCTGGAATTTACGTCCAGTGTAACAGCTGATCTTCTGAGCATCAACTGCTCACAACAGATCACTTGTGAATGAGCTACAAAGTAAGGACTGCTGACAGAAATTATTTTGTGCATAATTTTAATTAACAACTACATTCAAGCAAGTCATGCTTTATTCCCAGGCAATTCATAAGTAGTGAAAGGTGACATTCATAAAATAAGTTACTCTTTATGAATTATTCACCCAGTTCTAATATCTTTTTCAGAATTTCCAATCTGTTCATTAAACCCTATTGTGAAAAGTTCAATACCATATTCATTAAAATAAACTTAACACAACTGAACCCTGAAGGAAAGCATGCAAGGATCGGTCTCTACAGCCAACTGTTCTGCACCTGAAATTCCTGGCTTACACAAATGCAGAACGTGGTATCTTACCTGCGGTTTAAAAGACACATTTACACCTGGATTACAAGTGCTATTCTTCAAAAGAAACTGATATCTGGGCATGACCTACTGACCTATTTCAAGACAATCTTTGGCAGACTTATGTCATCACCTCTGTCCCGACAGTGACTGGCTGCCGTAAATCCCAGGATGAAGCCCTGACCGCAGACCTTTCCCCTTACCAAGGGAAAGAACATGCCTGAGGTAAGGTGAGTCACGGACTAAGGGAATAAACTTCCCACGTCCTGACCCTTCCCTTGCACTCCCACAAGAGCAGGGAAGAGGCGTACAGGCTCTGGAGGCAGCATCTTTCTCAGCTCACACTGCCAGGATGCAATCACAGACCCTCGGTGATTCATGAACGTAAATCCTACAATGGAGGCAAGGAAACCAAACATACTCCCCGACCTTTGCTTGGGAAAGCAGTCTAGTGATGAATGAAGAGAACTGGAGCTGCAGCTATCTGTGTTACTCACCGTGGAGAGTTCACTTCTCCCCCATTAGTAAATACAAAAATATGCAGTTTTATTGGCAGCCAAACAGCCAGGCTGCGGTCCTCAGAGGATAATCTGGCAGTCACCGCTGCAACGTTTCTCCATTTGGTTTGATATCAAGTTAAATAAGTTGTCTCACATCTCTCTCGTAACAGTCATCTGGTGTGTTGTTATCTCCCTGTCTATCAGGAGGGCTGCTTCCCTGAAACCTAGCGTGTCACTGCAACCAGCATGTGTCAGGGAATCGCAAACCAGCACCTTCCAGAGCACCGCCGCAGCTCCAGCCCTGGGAACAAGACACAGAACCGCACCAGAGGATGGGACCGTACGCCAGCAGAGAAGCTCCTGCTCTGGGCACGTTGGGATCCCAAATGTCCAGCAGCACTGAAGGAAGGAGACCCACAATGCAAATCTAACAGTTTGATTCTTTCTCAGAATCTTAGCCAGAGTGTCAATGCTTTGTTGGCAGTTCAAGTAAACCCATGGAAGTACACAAAAGCAGGAAAAGAAACACGATTCTGTGTTACCTGAGAATAAAAGAGGGCCCGGGACAAGTGGTGATGTACCTCAGAGAGACTTTTGTCCCTCCAGGTCACCATGACAGCCTGTGCTCACAGAGACACAAGTGACACTGCTGTGCTCAGGGCTTCTACCCGTACGCGATGGAGAAACAGAAGAGGGGAGAGCAGAGAGGAAGGGGGGGGGTCTTGGAAAANGGGGGGGGGGGGGGGGGGTCTTGGAAAGGCTGGAAAGGGGCTCCCCATCCACTTCCTAAGAAATATATCAGCATAAATAAACTAACTCTGTTCTCACTTATATAAAAAAACCCTTTTAAATGTCCAAGTTCTCTACAAATCTCAAAAAAAGTTGCTGCTTTTCACTTTTTAAGGAAAATCTAAATTTTACACAGGCGTTTCTGGACAAATGTACGGTTTGTGGAGGGAAAAATTGTTCTTTTCAGAGGGAAAAAAAACAATCAAAAAACTTCCAACTAACCCTAATGGATCTACAGCTGTGTTCCCTCTGCAACGTCACCACCCCAACCTTCAGTTTGGATCCAAAAAACATGACTAACGTGCTTGAGGAGTAATCCAATGACTCAAAATTTGGGACAGTGGCCTCTCAGGACAGCCTGCTCTGACGGCGCATGCTCTGAACCCACAGTTCGTGCATCTCTTGAACCAGGACCATCTGCCGAGGCAGTTAGCGGAGTAAGAGGAAAACAAGCCCCGTGACTTGGTGACCTGGTCCCTGCTGCTCTGTCTGCTCCATGCCAGCCTAACACCCCAGGAGACACTTTCCTTGGCGTCTCAGCAGACCTGCAGCTGAAAAACGCTCGAGGCAAGTGCTCTGTTTGCTGTGAGCAGGAAGGAAGTTGGAACAGGAAGGCCCGCGACTCCAAACACCATGGGGAGGAAAGACAAGAGAAGAAACAGCAAAGGCAGAATGGAAGAGAAAAAAGAACCTACAGTAAGGAGCAAGTGAAAAGGGTCAAGCAGTGAGGAGGAGAACAGGATTTCAACCAAAATGTTACAAATGGTTTGCCATCCAGCTGCCAGCAATGAATTTTTAGAAACAAGAAACTTCTATCACAAGGAAATATAAAGTGATGACAAATGACCAAGCCAGGAACATCATTCAAAGTTTCTTCCTCACTATATATATGCCTGTAATTATTTCTTCTTAAAGGAGAGGGAGAGAGAACCAAGCCCATGCACTGTTCTCCAAGATCATTGCCTGGCTGCAACAGTACAACACATCCAGCAAGAATGACCCGTGGCAAGTGAACACTCACGCAGTTCAACAGCTGCACATTGTTTTAAAGATGAACAGAAACAGACAAAATACATTTAGTGTTATTTTAATATCTACATATATAAATATATCTAGTAGGTAAAGGAAATCGAAATCCAAAGCGCTAGCAGACTGCCAAAAATAAAAAACCATGGTATTACTGTTGGCTCCAAAGAAAACAGTTTGTCTACCTTCTTCCAGGAACTTTAAAAGATAGTGACAGAGAGGAGAAAAAAAAAAAGCTAAAAAGAAGAAAATTACCATGTAAATTGAAACCGCATACGGGATCCCGTATGTATATCACACACTCCAACTCATGAGATATTATCCACCCTGGAAGTCACAACTTCAGGTCAATACTCCCCACTGTCACCGTTCTCTCTATCACACATCTGCTCTGGGCATTCTCACACTCTACAGCTTATTGTCCATGTAGAGACAGGGGAAAAAACCAACTGTAAGTAACCAGGCTCTGGGCCTGAGGGACAGCAGAGAGGAGGACCACTCCACCGCACCGCTTCGACACTGCTGGGGCCACTGTAAAACCAGGGCTGTGGGCACCAGCCATGAAAGGAGATCTCAAAATACGTGTCAGCAGAAATTTTATGTGAAATGCTTCAGGTGCTTGGAGTAGTTTGGAAAAAGGTCACAGCTTAGCAGGCTTCCTACCAGATAAGGAGGCATCACCATCCCAACCTGGAAGGGTGCGCAGAACAAGCCGAGGTAAATGCATTAACTAGTGCCATGAAGTTGATGCACATAAACTAAAGCTCTTTAAGCCCTGGGGAATATGCTCATCTGAAACAGGCATTTGTTCACCATAACTTAATCCTACCCAGAAGGATCCTACACCCACTTCACTGCCAGCCAAGACCATTTTGACAGAGGCTTGACACACACTAGCTAAACCCCAGTAACTTCACAATTTTGTGAGGCTGGATCAAATTTTTTGGTTCTTTAAATAAGCAACCCTCAACTATTGTTAAAGAAATCCTAAGGCTACTACACCAAGTAAATGAATCACCATATTTGAGGACAAAAAGCAAACACTCACAGCTTCAAATCGGGATGACTTTATGCCTGCTATTAATCTTCATGTACCTATGACTGGGACATTTGACTCTGGCCATTACTGGGGCAGAAAAACAGACTAATGGGAAAACAGATGTTAAGTGATACGATAAAGCACTTATTCCCGACACGCAGAAACGACACAATCTCATTTACATACAGTGCGATCCAAGTCCCCCTGCAATCTGCAGAAACACCGAACAATCCCAGCTCCTGCTCCACAGCTGTGTTTCCTCAAGGAAGAGGAGAAGGATCAAGAATGCAATCACACAGAATTCCTCTTGGTAGAGAGGCAACAAAAACAAGATTGTACAGTCCGTGAATTCAGATTGATAATCTAAGTTTTTTGACACCATTTTGCCTCTCATTGCGCCACCAAAATTAAATGAACCTGGAGCCAGTTATAAAAAGGCTTTTATAAAAACTGGATTTGTTTTCTTTAAATGCACGGAGCTTTACTGTCCTGAGACACATGAAATCTGCAGCCTTTGCACTTTAAGGGACATTAATTCAAATGAATACAGCAGCATACCACTACCATATATTACACTTTGTTTTTACAGATGTACATACTTTTCAAATTGAAAGATAAAATAATGCAAACCCAGGCAGGAGAACCAGGCACACAGAAAAAGCCAATGTGCAGGTAGGAAATACAAAGTAGGACTGGCGTACTGACAGGACTTTGCTGTTCTCTAGGGAAAAATAACATTATGAGAGGGTAGCGTGCGCAGCTTGAGAACATCTGAATGGGTGAACACAGTTTCCTGTTTACATAAATTAATAGAAGATTAGTCTGTTCCAAGGTTTGGGTTCAGCAAGTGACGTGTAAATTCCATGTGACTCACAAATCCTTTGCATATGACCCAAGCACATAGGATTTTTCAACTCAGATCACAACTTGGGTCCAGCATTTTCCTGTAACAATGATTTCGGGAAGGGGGATAGAAACTCTAAGACACTGCATTCTTTTTTTCAATCTCCCCCTCCTAAAGACATGTGGGACTAGTCTGCCTTGGTAAATTTGTTTTGCACAAGCAAGCCTGGGAAAAATGTAGACCAGATGGAAATATATAGCTATTAACTACCCTCTGAAACACGCAGTGTCTTCTCAGCCCGAGGTCAATGTCCCTGCAATGTCGCCCTTGGTATCTCTCCTGCAGAATGGCAGATGATCTTATACACTCTGTTCCCAATGCAGGGATTAGAATAAAAGTCAGAGGAAAATATTCATATCCACCTCCACCGAATTTTCAAGCTTCACGCATGCCATGAAAATCAAGTAAGATTCGAAAAGCCTCATGGCTTCATTTTCCACTGAGGCCAAGTGCTATTTACTACAAATAGAGATTCTTTGATGATTGCCCCACCGCCAGAGTGGAAAAGGCACGGTCCCAGCGAGGACGGGCACCGCACTCGCCATACGCTAATGGGAGGAATCGTCTGCCGGCTGGTTCAGCTGCCCTTGTAACCTCTTCACACACAGTCCAAACACTCCTTGCAGGAAAGCTGGCAAAAGCCCCAGAGAATTACAAAATGATGAATTTTGCTTGGACAAGAGAGATTGCCAGAGTTAATTATGAACCATTATTTAGACATATTGGTGAGGAAGACATAACAATCCTCAATACTCAGACTTACTATCAGACCTGCCAAATTCATGCCTCTGGGTTCAACACTGCACGTAGACCAAGAAATTTCTTCAGAAATTGGCACTGATGAAATTTTATGAATAAGCAAAACATCCCATTAGCAAGAGGTCTCTGATCATCCATTAGTCAGAGCGACAACAAAAGCATGGGATGGAGCAGCCTTCATCGTCACTTCTTGCCCTGTCCCAATGACATAGATCGTGAGAAACAGATTTGTCAGACACAAAAAGACCCAAGAATGTTGATAGCTTGGGAATAACCTGAAATTTTGCACTGTTAACCAGAGGGACTGGGGAAATGAATCTGCACATTGCCAAGAAGTTAAACTGAATTTCATTTCCCATCTTGGGCTTTTTTGTGTCTTCTCAACTTCTTGCAAATCAGTCATTATGCCAAGAAAATATCTTAAAAATATCACAACGAACACAAACCCCATACTGCTAAAGCAAATGGTGAGTTCGAAAAAGAAAACATTTTCTCTAATGTCTGAAAAGCTTTGATGCCAACTAACAGAAGATGGGAGAAGCAGTATAATAAGAAACGGAGAAAGGTTAATGCGTGGAGAGTGATGGGATACTTGGACAATATAATACAGGAAAGCTGCTGAGACCTGCATTAACAGCAAAGCTCCAAGTCACTCCTAACAGCAAAACAGGGTGTGTTGATGGGATTGTGGAGAAATACACTATATATTTCATAATATATCATGAGAAAGATCAAAGGTGTGTGCTTACCAGGCCAAAGACAGACACAGTTTGGAGGTATTTCTAAACAGAGGATGCTGGAGAAAGATACGACAACAATGTCTGTGAGCCTACTGATTGCCTGCAAAGCCCCACGGGTCCCCAGTCACAACAACATAAGAACAAATATTCTCAGAACCTGAGACTCTGAGACAAAAGCTCAATATCCTGCCTCCAAAGGCATCCCATAACTTCTGGCTTCTGAAGAAACCGTGCGAGAGTAAAGCAAGCAAGTAGCGATGTTCTCCAGAACATACCTCCTACTTCCAGCAAAGTGCTAGCCAGGGATTTCCTGAACCAGTGCTGGTGACTGGATACTTCCCAGCACTTAATTTTTTTTCTGTGAATCTCTGACGACTTCTGGAACTTGTGCAACACTTGAGCATCCACAGTATCAACTCAGCAAGTAGTTCCCTGGCTTTATTGTGCTGTGTCGGTGGCTTCCTTGTGTCTGTCTGAAATTGCTTTCTCTCAGTTTTATTTGATGTCCCTTAGTTGTTATATAGGAAGAGCCATGGGACAGTGATTACCTATTTACCTTCTCCTGACCACTCAGGATTTTACAGACCTCGATATCTCACCATCTCTTTCCACCTCCTCTCCCCTGGAATTGTTCTGCCCTTTGCACCATTCCTCCACTATGGATAAAGGAGACAGGTACGTGGCAGTCCCCATTTCACTCCCAGAGCCCAAGAACAGTTTCATTTCATTCCCATACCATCATATACACAGTCTGACCTTCCAGAGGCTCAGATGAGGAAGAGTTTTGTGGAAACACTACAAATTATCACTGCGAGTCACTAGCTGTTCCTCCCTACATGCTGACTTTGGGACAGCACTGCAGGTCACACTTTTGGTTTCTATTATTTGGCATTACACATCACAGCTCCTGCAAACTCACTGCAAAGATCCCATCTCCTTGTTCAGTCTCTCTTCAAGGTTAAGCTCCAATCCGAATCCAAGATTTGCAAACTATAATTCAAGGTGACAGAACACTATAGCTGATGAAAAGCGACAGACAGCAGAATTGGCGGTTTATCCTACACAACCACAGCCTCTTCTATCCCAGTGAAGCCTTTCTTCCGACACTATAATGTCCAAGCAACTCATGCTTAGAGGAAAGAACTCATTTCACAGTTTTGTCACTGTTGTTACAGCAGTGGGGGTTTCTTTTAAAGCCCACTCTGGCAGGAGCACAACTCCCTGTGATGCTCTCCCTGCATTTAAAACAAAACAGCTCTAGCTGTTGGGGCTGCAAACAAATGTTTGCACTTTAACGCAATCTTAGAAGCTCAGAGAAGGCAGCAGATATAAACCCAAACATAATGAGAAATTAAACAACAAATCTGAGGATTTTTAACCAAATCTTGTTTTCTGAGCAATCGGATTTAGTGCATGAACCTTCCTCTACACTCTACTGTGTGCTTCTGAACGTTGTGCCTACAGCTCAGGCAGGCTGAGACTAAGTTTAAAACAGGCTCCTCAGGGATTCTTCAGGCTTATCACCCTTTTTGGGAGGAGGGAGGTTGCAGTTACAGGTTGTTTGGGGGGGTTGCAGCCTGTCCATCAGCCTCTTGCTGCCTCAGCAATGCTGTCACCAATACTCACCTTATTTTGAGGCTAGTGCACGTAGTCTACACAAGCTGCAATCACGCCTCGGACTCGAGGGCAACACACCTAAATTGAGTTCAGGAGGACTCCAGGTTGGGTTCAGCAGCTCAGAGCTTCCCTCCGCTGCTTTCAGCTGCCCAGAGCACACCTGAAGCAGCTTTTTCATTCTGTACATTGAGCCATGTAACAAAATAAAATGATGTGCTCTGAAATTCATGCTGTAATTTGTATCCAACTTCCAGGTACTCATGCTTGGTTATATAAAATTGTTGAATATTTTAAGGCTTAGATAAGATGAGAACCTAGAAATGGTAAGAGCTGCTCTAGGAAATTGGTATTCACTTACAGTTTGTTTACATTTGATTCAAAACATCTTTTCAAAAGCTTCCCTGAATTATTATTAGCAGCTTTCATACCATGTTGAAAATACACAGATCAGTTTACAAATAATACGAAGAACATTCTGTCTTGAAAACTTGCTCACAGACTGAGTTAGGCTGGAGTCAGATTTCACAATCTTCTTCTCAATTGGAGAATATGAATGGCAATATGCACTCATTTGAGCAGAACAGCCTAGAAGTCAGCTAAATGCATGTTTAGCTGAATCAGGAGGCATCTGACAATCTTGGCGTGTACAAAACTTATTTACAGCAAATTAAGAAAAAAAAAAGGAGTTTGAAGACAAAGGCTTCAAACATTCAGCGTTATAAGACTGATCTACAATTGTTCTCAGCAAAATCAGCAACACGTTCCCCAGCTACGCTTCGCGCCCAGCTCTGGGAACTGACCCTACCCAACTCCCTTAATTTGTTTTTGGCTTATGACTTGGCAAACTCGTAGCCTCGCGCTTACTTTCACAAGCACTGACAGGCTTCCCCCAGCACCGCAGTCAGCCCTCGGAGGTTTCCAGCCTCGTCTGAACACATTCACAAACGCTACTGGGAAATTCCCTCAGATGTTCCAAGGTAGCTCTCTGAGGAAATACTCCAGTTGTGAGATAGAAAAAGAAGAAAAAAGTTGCTAAGTACAAATGACATTACGTTTCTCCCACATCACTTATTTTAATTGTCTCCCTTCTCTACCCACACTGTGACTTGGCAAAAGACAGCTCTGCCTGGGTCTCATTCTCATGCCAGGCTTTTACATTCTATATGTTCCACTAAAAACAAAGGCTTCTTTTTTTCCCTGACTTAAACATCATGTTTGAACACACACCACTGCCCTCCCACTGACCAGACAGCCTAGACTCAAGCCATGATGGAACCAAAGGCTACAGCCAGCTCTTTAAGCTGTGCAGAAAATTTATATCCCATCTGCAGCTCACCAGGAAAAGCCACAAAATGTTCAACAGTTAAGACTGCATTAAAAAAACACACACACACACACACACACACCTCTTTATGAAGCCTTTCCACTATTTGATGTAGACTGCTTTATTTTTTGTACTATAACCTCAAGAAAGTCTTTGGGTATACATACTTCCAGGTAGGATGCTGAAATAAAAGCTGGAGGGGCAGCTGACCACAGCTTCTCCAGGAAAAAAAAAAGAATAAAATATCATTAAAGCAAGTGAGCTGATGAGTGGATGCTGCAGGTCAGAGACGGCATTAAACACAATTTCCACAAATCGTTCAAATTTGGTTCTTCATCAAATAAGGTCACAGAGTACACCACCATCCTTAACTGGGTCCTGTGACTGCTAGAGAACCATGGGCTTCTAAACATACAGGAGAACAGGACCTCAGCTGAAGGGGCCACCTGCAAGGACACAGGACTACCAAATCGCTTGAACTGAATATAAAAATGCCACCCTTCATGTAAGGGAGAGATCCTCATACCATGCCCAAACTCACACCATCAGACAAGGCTACATCCTACAACACGTATTCAGACAAACAGATTCAATTTGGACATTCCCCACCAGAGAAGGGGCATTCAGCATCCCAGGGCTGCTCCCTGCATCCGCTCCCAGAGTTCCCACCAAGGTGTTTCCATGGGATGTCAAAGGGAAAATGGTATTTGGAAAGGGAAGGCTACTCTCCAGTTTTAAAGCCTGTTGGGTCGTTCTGAAGGAGAATGTCATGTTAATGAGGTTGCTGGATAGGAGAGGATAAGGAGAGGAGTATCTTTTCCTGAAGAGCTTCTGGTGCACCCTTCTGAAGGTACCAGAGGAAGAGGAGTTCTCCCATCCATCTTCCACAAACGTCAGCACCGACATTCCTACGGGTTCCTGCTTTGGTTAAAGTGTCAGCACATCATCACCCAGCAGCTCTCAGTAGCTGCACGAGCTGCCATCAAAGCAACCTAGACATTTGTCCAGCATGGCCAGATATGACTTACGATCCCTGACAGTTTCTATTCATTTAGATGAAAGTCTGAAAGTAAAAAAGAAAAAAACCCAAAAGCCTCATACACGCATACGCCTTAAGAACCAGCCAAAAACCCAAGACAGGCAGTACCCCATTTATCTGGAGAATCTGACAACAGCTCCTGACACGTAAAGCCGGACCTTCTAATCTAGCCAATTTGTAAAACTACAGGAATGCATTCCAAAGCTGCACAGCAAGCAGGCTCCAGCAGAAAATCAATTCCAACGAGCAAAGGACTGCGGAAAGCACAGAATACTTATTTTACTGTTTGGTGAAAGCTGAGGTGGTTATTAATTTTTGTTTTACCATTATTATCAGGGTATTTTCCCATGCATGCAGCTAACAAACTTCCAGGGAAAGAAGGGTGACACAGAAGCAACCTTCCTGCTCCCAGGTTTG
>VZTO01008152.1:3701-44117 GCA_013400615.1 Syrrhaptes paradoxus | reverse complement strand
CTGCTCCAGCCCCTCAATGTCCTTCTTGTGGGGAGGTGCCCAAAACTGAACACAGTAAAACCTCTAAAAAGTTGTATTTAAGGATTTGCCTTCTCAACAGACAGCATTTGGAGTTTGCTGACCATCGGAAACTTGCCTTCTCACAGTGGACCCAGCCTGTCACATTATTTCACCACACTCTCGTATATTGTTTGGTCTCAACTTGTTTTCACACGCAGCAGTTAAAACTCTGCCTGTTCTTCTGGTAGCCTTAAAAATTCTTTGCTTTATTTTTATTTTTATTTTTTTCACTGAACATTTATTTGTGGTGTAAATGTCAAAATTATTATCCAGTAAAAAAAAAGATGTGTGGCAGTGATGTGTCACAGCTGTCAGGACAGACGGATGTTGTGCAGAGAAGACACAGTGCTGTGTTATGCTATGTAGGTTATCTGCCTAAAGTATTAATTGCTCACCAGCCTTATTCTGCTGGCATGGATTTACTGAGATGTAAATAGCCACATAAATTTATGTTAATTTGCTACTAGTTCTAGGTAGCTGAAACACAACATTAAGGTATTTCAGTGCAAACAAAACAGCAAATAGGGAAAATTCATTAACAGGTAAAATTTCACTTCAGTCACTGAAAGTCATTCCTGCTCCCCATCAATCTATGTAGCCTAGAACCATCTTAAAATATTCATACATAATGTCCTCATCTTATTTTGCAGCAGGATAAATATTTTTATTAATTGTTTGGAAGTGGTGAATAAGAGAAACCTCAGCATTGATAGTTAGCTAGCTTTATTTACAGTTCTTTTGCGTCTCGTGTAATTTACTTCACCATTTATCAGTGTTCAATACACATTGCATAGGTCGTAAATTTAAATAAAACAGCACTAAGTCCTTAGTGGTTGGAAACTTATGAAAATTAATAGTCTTTTTAATTGCATTGAAACTTAAAAGCCATGAGTTACATTGCAGTTATTCATAATAACTGTTTTGTTACTGAAGTTAAAAATGCAAGGACAAGGTACCACCAATTGTTAGCTAGGACCATGCAGTCAGCATAGATTTCATTACACAATTTCTTGATCTTTTTTCCAGTATGTAAAAACAAAAATGATGGCAGAACATTGGTTATCACTCTTTCTGAGTTTATTTTCTCTCTGTTACTATTCCTGTTATTCTTTCCTAGTCCCCAGTAAGATGTTTGATTTACTTTATGGCACTTTGATCATCAAATAAAATACTGTGTGTATTTTTCTCATCCAGCCCAATTTGAAAAGTATATAATAGTGACCTGCTACTTTTTCTAGCCTGTGACCAAATAAAATGAGAAAATATTGAGCTGTGGACAACACAGTTTTTTGTTACATCTCATCTTTCTTTTTAATTGTTTTGTGTCTTATGACCATAAGCAGTCTGAGGGTATCTCAGGAGATGCATACTGCCTATGGTCTTTGACCTGGCGATACAGGGGAATATGACAAGACTAGAAAAACAGACATAACACCCTAAGAAATGCCGTAGCACCACTTTTTGAATGCAGTGGTGGTGTATATATCGTAGGCAAATTTGAAAATGTTATGTCAAAGTGAAGTGTTTTGCTCACAAAGGGAGCAAATATATATTGTTATATATGAATTTTATTTTAATACACAGGAAGGACAACCAGTGCGGAAGACCTAAGACACTCATACATCAACTGGTAATTTTAAAGGCATTTTGAGGTGCATCAAGATACTCCCAGTACTGTTATGAATACAAATGCTTTACATTGATGTCTGTTACTGGAACAGTCTTCATATCATAGGAGATGAAGCTTATTTACTTGATTTTGGAATAATTTACTAAAAAATTACCGTCAGCGGTGACAGTTTCTGTATCACACAATTTGGATGCTACATGTTACTGAATGCATTATTTAAAGTATTATTATCTATGATCATATTTACAGAAGGACTTGATTCCTAGTCACTGTACTACTTTGAGACAGGATATATTAACAACCTTAACTCTTCCTTTACCTACACTGTTATATTGGTTTTTACCATGTAGCCTGCTGCTCTGATACCTGGAGCACCTCCTCCTCCTCCTCTTTCTTCGTTCTATGAGCACGGTATCCCTCACCACTAAAAAAAGGAACGACTGTGATAAAAAGGATGGGAACCGAGAAATGCTGGATGTATTCCCAGGTTTCTCCACTTAAGAGAAAAACTTTTAACCTTTTTAATTTTATTTCACTTTTTTTTTTTTTTTAAGAGAGGAAGTTTCTAATCTGAGAATTAGGTGTGCTTATGTTTCTTCCAGAGGAGTACTTTTATTGTTTCCCCATCCCACATCCCGATACAACCCTTGACAGAACCAATGCCTTTAGATGGTTTTTGTCATTGGACAATATCTGTATTTAGAGCAGATTAAGAGCTGGGTGTTGTTTGTGGTGCTTTAAGGATGTCTTAAGAAATTTTCAAATTACAGCCTGCCTTTTGTCAAGATTCATGGTGATATGGGGGGGGAGGGGTGTTTAATGTTTGCTTGTAATTTTGGTTCCTATGGGTAATGCCTAAGATCATGATGATGCAGATTTGAGCATATCAAGTGACAGCAAGCTTGGAAGTTGGAGAAATTGTGAGTATATGAACTCTAGATCCACTGTAATTGTTACTGTGGTGTGCTGAAATGAAAATAAAATGCATTTAACCGTGTTTTTCTCAATTAGCAATATCACTGCACAATGCTGAGAATATTTAAAACTTCAGCAGAATATTCAGCTTCACCAAACAGAAACGGAAGAGCTGTGACAGGCTCAGACACCAATGCACATAACACAGCTGGGGATTGCTCAATTTGTAACCTGCCTTTCTCAACATTTCCTTAAACCACTAGAGCCAAATGGAACTTTCCCCAGGGGTAACATCTGGGCAATATTTCTAAATGGAACGCTGTCACATATGTCAAGCTCCCCTGTGGCTTAAATCTGCTGCAGGCTCAATAGCAGTTATCACTGCTCCCATTGACATAATAATCACTTGGCAAAACACTGAATTATTTCTTCACCGCAATCCGATTTGTACTGATTACTTTACTGAGATCTTACGAAATCTCTCTCATTAATTATACCCAAAATACCTGTGAAATATTTAGTTTATTGATGCCTCTGCCAGAAACGGCAGAATGAACACTTTCCAGAAAGACTTACAGTAAAATAAGTATTCTGCATGCTCTGCTTTAATGGAACATACCGTTATCACATCATTTTTCATTAGCATTTTGAACATTACTTCCCTTGCCAATAGGATATATACTGAACAATCATGTCTCATCTTCAAAATGTTCCATATCCGTATCATCCGATCTGATGCTGCGAGTCATAATCTTGAATGAGGGTTTTTTTTTTTTTGGTGAAATTTGTTACTGAAGTTTCTTTTGTTAACACTTACTGGTTTGATTTTTTGTTTATCCATCTGTATCTGAAGTCACCAAGAATATGTGTTCTCTAATGGAATCTTTGCTTAGAGTACTTGTATAGAGTAGGAAATTATTCTAAAATGTGTGTACTTAGTTTGAAGTTTAGCATGGATGGAGTATGAGAACAAAAAGAAAGAAAGTGTCCGTATAGTATACATATCACAAAAAAGAAACAAATATTAATATCAGTTCATCCTGGTTCTTTACCAAAAACGTTACATTTGTAGAGTTTGATGGCATCACATCATATGAGTGGAATAAAACAGGTGAGATTGTCTTGTTTGTTGGAAAGATGAAATCAGTTTAGAATCATGCTCCTGCAGCTGTCAGCTCTGAATAGTCAAAAATAAAAAAGGAGGATTTGAATCTCAGGTGAATAATTAATTGGCTNTTCGTGAGTATTTATCTTAAATGTGGGGTTTTTTTTTTTTTTGGTGAAATTTGTTACTGAAGTTTCTTTTGTTAACACTGGTTTGATTTTTTGTTTGTCCATCTGTATCTGAAGTCACCAAGAATATGTGTTCTCTAATGGAATCTTTGCTTAGAGTACTTGTATAGAGTAGGAAATTATTCTAAAATGTGTGTACTTAGTTTGAAGTTTAGCATGGATGGAGTATGAGAACAAAAAGAAAGAAAGTGTCCGTATAGTATACATATCACAAAAAAGAAACAAATATTAATATCAGTTCATCCTGGTTCTTTACCAAAAACGTTACATTTGTAGAGTTTGATGGCATCACATCATATGAGTGGAATAAAACAGGTGAGATTGTCTTGTTTGTTGGAAAGATGAAATCAGTTTAGAATCATGCTCCTGCAGCTGTCAGCTCTGAATAGTCAAAAATAAAAAAGGAGGATTTGAATCTCAGGTGAATAATTAATTGGCTCTTCTTCTTTTTAAAAACGTGCCGTAGCTGCCGTAAGATCAATGCATCACATCCAATAAGCTTAGTTTTTCAGAAAGGGGAAGAGACACAGTTTTAAAATTACTTATCAAAATAAAATACTGGTAGACTAAGAGTTACAAATTTAAATGAATAAAAAACAGTTGCAACTGTTTTAAGAAAGAAGTGATGGTAAAGATTTTATGGAGAACTACAGTTTAATTACTTGGTATGTTGTATGAGAATAAAAAGATAATGACTAGTCGAATACTTGCCAGTTTCAGCACGGGTCCACACTATCCAGGTCCGTAGTGTCTAGGGCAGATGCTTGCTAGCAAAGATGCAGTGCTGAAATTTGATGGACTGTAATATATGTATAAATAATGTGTGTCTGCATCTCTATAGAGATAAAAATGCATTCTCTGTGATTTTTGAAGTGTTTTAGGGGACAAGTAGACAGCTCTGAATAACTGCAAATTTTGTTCTCCTGCTGTCTGTTTTTTATTTATATGTAGCAAATTTTCTTCTATCACACAGTAAAAGTGTAGATGATTTTAGTGTACATTTTCATATGAAATTAAATGGGAATTATCTTTATTTGTAAATAAATGCTCCAAAATTCAGAGAAACAGCTCAGTCCATTAGATATAAAATCACTTTTCAGGGGTGAATTACGGAGATTTTTCCCCTTATATAATGTAGTCAGTCTCAACTGATATTCTGTAGCATAATTTTAGTGAAAAAAAAAACTTGGTTATATTATTGTAAATGTCCAGTATACTGAAAGAGAGAAAATTGTCCTGCCGTTCTATGAGGAACATAATGCTGCAGTATAGTGACTTAGGTGTTCTGTGCTGAAAAACAGGTTAGCTACCAGCCTTCACTTCTAGGAGTGTTTAAAAATTTTGCAATAAATTGTTATTGCTTTCAAAAAATAAAAGAATTAGTTGGACTTTTACTACTGAATTGTAATGAAGAAGAAAAAAAACAACAAAAAACCCCCAAAATCCAAGAAAAACAAGTGATGCAATTGCTTAATGTAAGCATTGCTTGGCAACAGCTAAACCATCAGTGTTTTATCGACATTGTTCTCAGCAAAAATCCAAAACTAGAGCCTTGTACTAGCTACTATGAAGAAAATTAACTCTATGCTAGCCAAAACTAACACAGAGATTAATATTTTCAGTTTTAAGGAGAAAGAAAGAATTCTATTCCTATTCAGACACTGAAGTATCTCAATGCAAACATTTTCATGTGATTTAGGTGTCTAAGCTCCCGATATGGTGAATGAACATTAATTAGTGGAGGCTAAAGAGTAATTCTGATGATTATAAAGTAGAGATAAAAAGTTTGATTCATTTGCCTTGAAAAGGGGTCTCACGCAGTTTGAGATATTCTAGTTACCCTTCCAAGTTTTCAGCTGCTCCAAGATGTCACAGGTGTCTTGTAGGTCCTGTATCACTTGGGTGAATATTTTTCAGATGTCCTAGGGTAGCAACAATGGCTCTACTGCCATAGACAACTGAACCTAACCCATAGTGGTTGGTGTGATATATCGCTTTCTAGGCTGCACAGACTGTGAATGTGATCTGCTGCCTTAAAATTCCCTCTAGTACTATTTGAAGTTGCTTAGATTATCTGAGAAAACAGATGGGAGATCCATGCCTCCATGAAGAAAGAGCTGGAGGCTAGGAAAGACAGTTTAGGACTCAAATGGCTCTTGCCATATCTCATTAGGCAAGCGAATCAAGTCCCAGAAGTCTAGAGCCTGTAATAGAAATGTGTACACATAATTCACGTGTAGACACTACCCATGGCCCTTCAGAAGTATGACAATGCATCATAGGTACCGTGTGGCTGCAGCTTAATCAAGGTGCATATAAATACTGATATAATTAGTCAAAATACATATAATCAATGGAATCCACTGGAAATATATGTACCTCTTCAGGACCTGTACTTTTATTAATGAGATTAGGTTATTAGAGTGTTGTCCAAGAGATTCTTCAGACCTCAGTCCATATCGCAGACATGTTATTGGCGACTGGTGAATCTATTGCGAGCAAGAACTTTGTGCTGTAGATGGGAACTCTGTACAGCATGCCGTGGGCAATGAAGATGGGCCCGTCTAATGCTGCAGCATCTGGGGTTCCCTGCAGCAGGAGGGACAGAAGAGTGCTATCAGCTTTTCTATAATTCCCATCCTTTATGCAATAAATCCTGCAGTCAGCTTTGAACCTGGCACAATTCTTACTGAGATTCCCAAAGAATCATCAATTCTTCAGTGGAAAACAGACACTTACATGGGAAAACCTAAATTAAATTGTCTTAATCTGGAAGAGCATTCATTGTAGTGGCAAGATTCACATGAGACACATTCTTAGTGCTGTCTTAGGTTTAGTAGGTTATTATTCTGCCTGATATCTGTTTGGTGGTCTGGAATATAATGGTTTTCTTATATTAACCTTATTAGTTCTACATAGATGTCTCACATGCCCTAGAGCTTCTCAGTGGGACCGATGCCTTTACATGAGCAACAGAATTAAGGTCATAATGGTTTGGTAACCCAAAGCTCCTTCTATAGCTTGCAAAAAGATGCTGGCATCTCTAGAGACCAGCTCATATGCCCTTTCCTGTGCAGTGAATCATCCTTGGAGGTTATTACAAAGTGAGACCAGAGTGACTAATTAAGACTTGTATGCCTTTTAGATATCTAAAGTAGGGCAGATTAATCCCAAGTATATGTACCTAAATTAGAAGGCTAGTCTGCTTTGATTCTCGTGTAGCCAATGCAGAAAGACAGATTCCTCCAAAGAGCTACTCAGAGCTGGCGTCTAATTTAAGTGCTCTGTATATAGGATAGCTTCTCATCCTCTGCTAATTACTGAGTAAACCTCAGGACTTTTACTGTCTCTGTCCTATTTTCTTTCCTTTTTAGAGGCAGAAGAAAAAAGAAAATGTCAGGGGGATGTAGAATTATCAAAAAATAACTAGAGATGTTGTGTCTGTGTTGCTCAAATGTGATACGGGGAACCTAAGGATGTCTCCTGGTTTTGAATTAGAAAAGATACAATTTAAATCTCTGTGATTTTCAAGATGTGGTCCCTATCCCGATATAGTATTTGCTGCAGGAGTAGTTTCTTTTTCTCTGCCTTTGACCAGAATTTCCACCTCAAGAATCGTTAAAAGTTTTGAAGCTTTGTTGCAGCTGACCCACTGTTATAGAGAGTTACAACTTGAAGAAATTGTCATTTTCAGTCAAGCAATGATGTAGTCAGAAATTTCTTCACTATGTTATAACCAAGAGCCAAAAAAGGCCACGGCTTGTGACCAAAAGTGCAGTTGTGTGCGTTGCAAACTCAGCTCAGCCTTACTGAAGAAAAAAAAAATAAAATCTTCAGCACTGAGCAAAAACATAAAGCAATGTAAAATAAGAATGACAACGACCAAGAGTGGGATTATTGAGACGGTACCGTGTAGCAACTTACAGACTCAGATGAAAAATACCAATGCAGAAAGCTGTGTCCTGCAGTGGGTTCATTGCCTGCTGGAACCAGCTGTGTCTGGAAAGGGGCCTCTCCTTGAAGAGGTCTCCCCTGTAATCCCCCCTCTGCTGACAGTTGGGCACTCACACCCAACACGCTGCTGTTTGCTTGTGGTCAATGCTCCACATCATACCAGTCTGTGCCATGGCTTGGCTTCTACAAGAACAGCGAGGTGGAGAATGCTGTCATACGTGATGGCTGGGGAACCTTGTGCAGCAGATTTTTGCAGAGTTTAGCAACTTGTCTCTCGAAATTCGGGTGGGTATTATAATTTGGTGCCACTCTGATGAATTAGCTACACTTATCCACCAAAATATTTGATATAATGATCTGGCAAATAGGTGAAAGATATCTATCAACTTAGAATAAAGTATTGCTAAACATGCCTGGGAAACTTGCAAACTAAACAGAAAGTTGCGTAATTAATTTTAATGTCTTCAAGGTAACACAGCCTAGGGAGGCAGACAGAAAATTTCTATCTGGTACACAAATGGATAGATGGGATTTAGGTAAATTTATCTATATACACATACTAAATCAACAGAAATCTCAATAGAGATCATATTCAAACTGTAGCAAAATTTAATATTCATACAATGGTTAGTTTAGATAATTAATAGTCTCTAAAATGGACTCTTGCATTGTGAAAAGCAGAGCATTGCTAAATCATATGTGTGTTAAGATTTCTTCTAATAAATGCTCCACATTTATGGAATATTGCAATATGCTCCACACCTCCGTATGTTGTCGTAGCACCACGCCAGTTATAAATAAGATTTCTATACAGGGCAGAGTTTTCATAGCCACAATTTTTAAAATAACCTCAGAGGGGAAAGATAAAACACTGAAATCTGACAGAAAATCTGTCAATTGTCAGCTAGGATTACAGTTACACACAACTTCCAAGAGATATCTAGAGGCCTTTTATCTGTTGATAGAATTGCTGACTATAATTTTTAAATCAAAAAGGTGGTCTAAATCTCTCTGACTACAAAATTTTAAAAGTTATAATGGTATCTGGGAAAAAAAGAATAGGGTTTTTTTTTTTACATTTGAGTGGCCATAGGATAAATGCATGTTTAATTACATGAATAGAGCAACTAATATATAGAGCAACTAATACAACCTGAATTTCTGTACTGTGCTTTTTCCCACAGGATTCTGTTCACAGAGGCTTTCACTCTTCAGAACGTTTGAGCTATTTAACCAGTTTTCTTAAGAACAGATTGCTTTCGAAGGTTTTGTGGAACAAGAAAAAGAATGCTGTTCTGCAAACAGTGTGCAAGGAAGGCATTATTATTTACTGTGTGCTTCCTGAGGACAGCATGCAAAGTATGTGTTGTAACATACAGTGAGCATACTTCTGCAGGAAACACACCACAATGAAAATTTTCAAGATCTTAAAAAAGGAACACCATTTAACAAGCAAGTGCAGTGAACAGAACTGAAGTCAAGCTTTCAATGTGTTGCTAATTAGCAGCCTAGAGCTTGACCTTACAATCTTAACAGTGTACTTCCTTCCATTCTCCATTTATTTGTAGAAATCTGTGCACAATGTTACAATCTGAGGAATGATGTAAACACTATAAACGCTTGCTTACAGTTTTCCTTACATTTTAGTAGATTCAAATTCTCATTTTATGCCTTTCTGGAAAAAATGGTAAACAGATGTAACATTAGTCCTGGTACAGAAGTCC
This sequence comes from Syrrhaptes paradoxus, assembly GCA_013400615.1. Lineage (NCBI taxonomy): Eukaryota > Metazoa > Chordata > Aves > Pterocliformes > Pteroclidae > Syrrhaptes > Syrrhaptes paradoxus. The sequence goes on along the minus strand of VZTO01008152.1, from coordinate 34,541 downwards.
TTATGCTGTGTATCAGAAAAACTGATGAAAGAGGTTAACCCTCTAAAATTTTAAGATACTTTTCCTTAGTGTGGCTGTTTGTGGTTTAAACCAACCAGAACCCATGTTACTGTAGCTATCCAAATCCCACTTCATAATCTTCACTTTCACCATGAATTGGCTCACCTTCAATGCCACTAGCTCATGAAGGCTGTGGTTACCATGTTCCCTCAGCAGCTCCTAGTCCGCTGGAAGTGTGAGCAGATAAACCTGTATGTGCTCAAAGCATAGACAAAATAGATACATGTCTGCTGAAAAAAAAACCCAAAAACCTGTGTTCTTTTTATATACTGAGACTATTTCATGAAAAGCATTAAAAATGTCTGGCCAATCTGTTTGTCTAGAGAATTGGGCTGGTCTTCAATCTGAATTTTCGAAAGAGCAATGTTCTTTGGGCTTTCTGGAGATAATTTCTATACGGGATAAAATACTCTAAACGCAACACTACTTTCTGCAGCAGGACAGGATACGCTCAGTATGTTGCCTGAACATGTCCTGGTTTGCTGCGGTAAGTTAACTTCAGCTGTCTGACAGGTTCCCACCAAGCTGCTCTGTCACNGTGCTCAAAGCATAGACAAAATAGATACATGTCTGCTGAAAAAAAAACCCAAAAACCTGTGTTCTTTTTATATACTGAGGCTATTTAATGAAAAGCATTAAAAATGTCTGGCCAATCTGTTACATTTCAGCATTTGTCTAGAGAATTGGGCTGGTCTTCAGTTGTGCTCAATCTGAATTCTTGAAAGAGTTCTTTGGGCTTTCTGGAGATCATTTCTATACAGGATAAAATACTCTAAACGCAACACTACTTTCTGCAGCAGGACAGGATACGCTCAGTATGTTGCCTGAACATGTCCTGGTTTGCTGTGGCACGTTAACTTTGGCTGTTTGACAGGTTCCCACCAAGGTGCTCTGTCATGGCCCCTTAAGTGCCCAAGAGAAGAGAAAATATGACGAAAGCCTCATGGGTCAAGATAACAACAGGGAGAGATCACTCACCAGCTACCATCATGAACAGATTTTCTTGGTGAAATTAATGTATTGCCAATAAAATCAGAGTAGGATAACGAGAAATAAAACCAAATCTTAAATCTTCACCCCACCCCTCCCTTTTCCTGGGCTCAGCTTTACTCCCAATTTCTCTGCCTCCTTTCCCCGAGTGGTCTTCAGCGGGGGGCTGCAGGGGAATGGCTGCTGGGGCACCTGGGGCACCTGCCCCTTCTCCTTCTTCCCTGGCCGTAGTGTCTGCAGGGTTGTTCCTCTCACATGTTTTCACTCCTCTCTCCCAGCTGCTGCTGTGCAGCGATGTTTCCCCTTCTTAAACGTGTTATCACAAGGCTCTATTCCTCTCACTGATTGTCTCAGCTTTGTTGGCTCAGCTTTGGGTCCATCCTGGAGCTGGCTGGCATTTGCTCTATCGGACACGGGGGAAGCTTCTGGAATCTTCTCAACCAAGCCACCCTTGTAGCCCCCTCACTATCAAAACCTTGTCACATAAACCAAATATATTTGCTCAAAGGTTCTTAGTGTTCCCAAGACGATCTGAAATANAGAGTTCTTTGGGCTTTCTGGAGATCATTTCTATACAGGATAAAATACTCTAAACGCAACACTACTTTCTGCAGCAGGACAGGATACGCTCAGTATGTTGCCTGAACATGTCCTGGTTTGCTGTGGCACGTTAACTTTGGCTGTTTGACAGGTTCCCACCAAGGTGCTCTGTCATGGCCCCTTAAGTGCCCAAGAGAAGAGAAAATATGACGAAAGCCTCATGGGTCAAGATAACAACAGGGAGAGATCACTCACCAGCTACCATCATGGGCAGATTTTCTTGGTGAAATTAATGTATTGCCAATAAAATCAGAGTAGGATAACGAGAAATAAAACCAAATCTTAAATCTTCACCCCACCCCTCCCTTTTCCTGGGCTCAGCTTTACTCCCAATTTCTCTGCCTCCTTTCCCCGAGTGGTCTTCAGCGGGGGGCTGCAGGGGAATGGCTGCTGGGGCACCTGGGGCACCTGCCCCTTCTCCTTCTTCCCTGGCCGTAGTGTCTGCAGGGTTGTTCCTCTCACATGTTTTCACTCCTCTCTCCCAGCTGCTGCTGTGCAGCGATGTTTCCCCTTCTTAAACGTGTTATCACAAGGCTCTATTCCTCTCACTGATTGTCTCAGCTTTGTTGGCTCAGCTTTGGGTCCATCCTGGAGCTGGCTGGCATTTGCTCTATCGGACACGGGGGAAGCTTCTGGAATCTTCTCAACCAAGCCACCCTTGTAGCCCCCTCACTATCAAAACCTTGTCACATAAACCAAATATATTTGCTCAAAGGTTCTTAGTGTTCCCAAGACGATCTGAAATATATCTTCTGGCTACCTCTCTTCTGAGATTTTCCTTTTAATTCCAACACTAGACAAGTTTAATTATAAACCAAATATCAGATGCATTAAAGAAGATTTAATTCTGACATATGTAGAAGGAGCAAAGCACAGTCCCGTGTTACCATCCTCAGAAAAGGAAACCNCTCAGCTTTACTCCCAATTTCTCTGCCTCCTTTCCCCGAGTGGTCTTCAGCCGGGGGCTGCAGGGGAATGGCTGCTGGGGCACCTGGGGCACCTGCCCCTTCTCCTTCTTCCCTGGCCGTAGTGTCTGCAGGGTTGTTCCTCTCACATGTTCTCACTCCTCTCTCCCAGCTGCTGCTGTGCAGCGATGTTTCCCCTTCTTAAACGTGTTATCACAAGGCTCTATCCCTCTCCCTGATTGTCTCAGCTTTGTTGGCTCAGCTTTGGGTCCATCCTGGAGCTGGCTGGCATTTGCTCTATCGGACACGGGGGAAGCTTCTGGAATCTTCTCAACCAAGCCACCCTTGTAGCCCCCTCACTATCAAAACCTTGTCACATAAACCAAATATATTTGCTCAAAGGTTCTTAGTGTTCCCAAGACGATCTGAAATATATCTTCTGGCTACCTCTCTTCTGAGATTTTCCTTTTAATTCCAACACTAGACAAGTTTAATTATAAACCAAATATCAGATGCATTAAAGAAGATTTAATTCTGACATATGTAGAAGGAGCAAAGCACAGTCCCGTGTTACCATCCTCAGAAAAGGAAACCAGTGGCCGGTGGAAGGAAATTAATTCTTTCTTACCCAGTCCTGTTGACCACACCTTGCTGATGTGCATTGTGTATGTGACACTACATTAAGAGAAGCATTTTTAGGAACTGCTACATATCCTTTTTCTTTTACACACCCTTACCATACCATTGGTATTTCTTTTTTGCTTCATGATTTTTATTTTTATTTTTTTTGTAGTCTCCAAGTAATTTTATTCAGATTTAATTGCATTTCAGTTTTACTTCTGTTTTATTTTAATTCAAATATTTAAATAAATAAAACCTATGTCTAGTGAACAGTTACAGTTTAAAACAAAACAAATCAGTTTAACACAAAACAAATCAGTTTAACATCATAGTGTACTAATTTTATTCGTTTCCACTAAGTTTACCAGCATTTTATCACTAGAGGAGCAGGGTCTAATTTTATTTAAATGGAAAGGTTAAACTGAAAAGCACTTGCGTCAACAAACTGTATCTCAGATTTTCTGAGATACAAAGGAATAGTTTTACGATCCAACATTTAAACATCTCTGTTCTCAGAAAGGCAGCTGAGAAGAGAGCGCTCATGGTGTTACACTTGTGGTGAAGTGGTTTGCAATACAATGCATTCAGCTCACAAAAATTCCTCCCTGAAAAACAATATTTTTTAAAAAATACATTTTTAGTAAATTTATTCAGACACTATGAGTAGCATCTTCTTCTCTCCAGAGAACTCCGAAACAAAGAAATCAGACAGACTGAGATAAGCATCAACCTTTATATGGAATCTAATCTCCTCTTAATAAATATAAAAGATACATCCAAAATAGTATTTGTCTAGGATTTGCCCAGTATGACACGATCATGAAGTCCATTAAGAGACTCTCTAAACCCTTTCCAAACACGATAGATATAAAAAGCCTGGATATAAAGTAATTTAAGTCCCGCACTGAACAAATATCTCTAGGAATACTAAGCATGGATGATTATTATGGTAATTCTGGGAAACTGTAAAGAAGCAGTGCCAGCAATGACAGCAGTGACAGCATGAGGGCATCACAAGATCATAGATATACAGTCAGCTGTCACTAAAGCCCTTTGCTAGCTTATGTTCATGTACTCATTTAAAAAGAGCATCCCTTTATTGCAGAATGGCTACCAGAAAGGCCATTAGGAACACTGGTTTGTAAAAACATTGTAAAAAAATATTACTGATCCTTTCTTTCACAAAGGAATTTACAGGCAATCCCATCTATCAACCCACAAGCAACAGAGAGCACATAATTTTATTTACTGATAACTTATAACTGTTTGTTACCTCTGCAGTGTTAATTTGCTCTTGAGCTGTTTCAGGGAATGCATTTCTATTCATAAGGTCTTTAAATCCTTAAGTGCTCTAAAGTCATTTTTTCCTATAAAATCCCGGAAGTATTATCCTTATTAGAGATCAGTATCTAAGGCAGGAACACCTTGAATATAGCACAGATTTTTAAATATAAAAATAACGATAAAGGGGTATGAATAGAATTTTTTTATTTTGATTTGAAACACATTATTTTCAGTTTCTCTCTGGAAGGGGAAAGTAAAAATACTGTCTGAGTAATGTAAGAACAAACCAATATGTCACAATATCCCATTCCTAATAGTAGCTGGTAATGGATACCTGGAAAAAAACCAGGACTTTAAAGACAGAAACAGCATATGAACATATTTCTCCAAACAATGCCTCAGCTACCAGCTGCAGAATAAGTACTTTCTAAACTAGAAGCAACATGTTTGTCTCTGAGCACTTGGACAGATTTTTTTTCCATTGCTTGCTGAATCCATGAGACTTGTTATCATCCAAGTGACAAGCTCCACAGCTTTAATAACATGTTGTATGAAGCTTTTATGAGTATGAGCTGCACCAGTTCCCCACTGTGGCTAATTTATAAACTGAGAAAATTACAGGACTGGCCTGATCTACCGCTTCCATTGCTAGTGTCACCAAAGCATGTTCTGTGACTAAATGACTGCATCAGGTTTCTCTTGTTCTTAATTTATAGCAGGAGGAGGACCTCCAACTGCAAAGGCGGTGCTAATGTTGTATTTTTTTTCTTTCTGTTAATCACTTGAAGAAAACTACCAGCCTTACAATTTTTATGTGAACACTTCATGCTAAAAATCTGGTATTTTATGTTAAAAGAAAACAACAACAACAGCAAAGCAATGACCATGCTGTTGTTGTTGTTGTTGTTGTTATTATTATTATTATTGATGTATTATTCTGTGCTGCTGTATATTCTTTTGTGCATGGATAGGGAATGCAGCATTCCCATCTATCTCCTTAATTTACCTCCCATCCCTATAATTCTTTCCTTCTTCCTGTGTTTTTCAAGTCTTTCTGCAGAGCTTTCTTAGGTAGTTTCCAGATATTTCCTTTGCTAGACCTACAACTTAGATATAAATGTGTATTACATACATCTCAGAGAGGCAGTTTCCTCCCGTCAGTCTTGGCCTGAGCGGTGGACCTCATTCTCCCTCATACTGCCTGCACGCTTCAGAGAGTTTCTGTCTTTTTCTTACCACAGTGCTCAGCCTGCTGTACCTGTCATGTAGTTCTTGACATCTCCATATATTCCTATTCCTTGCCTAGCTGACAAAATGGCAAAGAAATTATGTCATCCATTAGGACAGACTTGCTTCTGCTCCGTTAAAAGGGATATGAGATTAGTATTTGGACAGAATGACTTTCACTTGCAAAATGTAAGTGGACACCGTAGCCTTCTTATAGAAAGATTCTGCTGCTTTCAGTACTGTGATTGTAATGCTTGGTGACAACCATTTGGATAAATACAAAAATGATCTAATTGAAGATTAAAGGGAAAAATCAGAAATTACTATGGTTGCTTTAAATCAAGCAAATAATATTATGAATTTCAGAATAAAATTCTAACTGGTGACTCTGCTGCTGTCATCTTCTGTCACTCTCCCTACTCCCCTCACGTATCATTAGGCTCCCATTCCCCTTAGTCACACCATATATCTTCAAACAGATTTCTCTCATTTTTTTTCCACCACTTCTTCGACAAAACCAACCGCTGCCTACACTTTCCTCCAGAATTCCACATCTCTTTTCTATTCTGCAGCACATAACACTTAATAATGTTCTCCCACTCACCCCTTTGCTGCATGCATCAGAAATAAAGCAGGCAAAATAGATCTTTATGCTAATAAATTTCTAGGACTATAGGAACATATTGCTAAATTTATTCCTGTTACTCTCACTGGGAGTCAGAATGAACAGCATTGACTCCTAAGTTCTCAGAAATTTCCGCTTTCTATATAAAAGTGAGATGGCCAGTCATTGCAGTTCTGGGTATCTCCAAGGTGAAATGAAAGAAGGTGTTCTCTGCCCTGGTGCTCTCAAATTTTCATGGTTTGGAGATATTACATTCCTTTTATTCAGACTTAGTATTCAGATTTCCACTTTATAACTAACATCCTAATTGCTATTGCTAACTATGACCTAATTGCTATCACGGAGACATGGTGGGATGAGTTGCATGACTGGAACACTGTGATTGAGGGCTACAGGATTTTCAGAAGGGATAGACAGGTGCCCTCTATGTTAGGGAGCAGACAGATTGTGAAAAGCTGCGTCAGAGAAACAGTCATGACCAGATCGAGCGTATAAACAGGAGGGGAAGCGATCATTTACAGGGGTTGATCATGACAGGCTGAGGGGAAATGGTTTTAAACTAAGAGAGGGGAGATTTAGGCTGGATATTAGGTGGAAATTTTTCACTCAGAGGGTGGTGAGGCACTGGAACAGGTTGCCCAGGGAAGCTGTGGATGCCCCATCCCTGGAGGGGTTCAAGGCCAGGCTGGATGAGGCTTTGGGCAACCTGGGCTAGTGGAGGGTGTCCCTGCNAAGAGGTTTCCCAGAGAAGCTGTGGATGCCCCATCCCTGGAGGGGTTCAAGGCCAGGCTGGATGAGGCTTTGGGCAACCTGGGCTAGTGGAGGGTGTCCCTGCCCATGGCAGGGGGGGTGGAACTTTATGATCTTTAAGGTCCTTTCCAACCCAAACCATTCTATGATTATATGATAGGACCCTTTGCACGAAACAAAGGGGCCTGTCACTAAATTAGAAAATTTTGTGAAATAAACCTAGTATATTTGTCTCTCTGCAGCATTCCGTGAAGTAGGAAAATGCAACCTCACAGCCACAGAAGCAAGGCAACTAAATGTCTCTGAAAGCTGAAGCCAAGTCCCAAGACCTTGCATGAAACCTTGGAACAAGGAACTTAAATAATGTTATTTAAATCCCAGGAATGTTCTTTAACCCCTCCTAAGACAAAGAATCAATGTTTGCAAAAATTCTGTTAGTGTAGGGAATTTCCTGACAAGAAGAAAGAAATCCTCACAAAAATCAAAACCAAGCCTTTTTATTTCTAACAATCATTTTAGCCAACTGACTGTAATATCATGGTTCTATCATTAGTCACTACAAGAGCTACAGCAACTTAAAATGGAACTTACACAGAAAGAGAAATAAGTCATCACGCCACTTGTCAGGAACCTTTGGCTCTATCACTGATGGGCCAGTCTAGAAATGCAGATTTTACTGGGGAGGAGTCTCTTCCCCTGCCCCTACTAAGGAATTAAGATACATAGATGCATTCAATATTTTTCTGAAAGACTCTTGCATGCCAGTAGATTTCAGATACTAGATCCAAGATGATTTTTGTTGCTTCTGTTTCGTAGCTTATGGATATATAGTTATTTAATTTCAGATTTAAAAAAAAAAACTTAAAACTGAAGAAGAGCATCAATCATTAATTCAAGACCCACAAGGTGTGCCTTCCTTAAAAGAAACAGATTGGTCCTGGGGAATGGCTGGTAGATACTGTAGTGACATACTAAAGAGTCAACAGGAATGAAGTTGGGGATTTATCTTTCCTACTTGAAGGCAGTTTTTTATACAGTGTTTTTCATTGTTTTATTGATTTCCAATTTCAAATCTACTTTGAAAACTTACGGGTTTTTTATCATCTGTAGCTGTGGACTGGAGTGTACTTCTGGTATTACGCTTTTACATTTGAACTTGTGAGTCAAAGCGTAGGCTTGGCTCTTACTATGGCACAAGTAAATGCACAACTGTAAAAAAAAAAGTGAAATAATCAGACAGGCAATTGGGAATGCAAAAATGGGCATTTGAAGAAAAATTAAAAAGAAGGTGAGGTAGAATGTTATTGAAATAATTGTTATAATATCTGTGGTGAGCTTTAAGCACTGCTGTTCTTTAACAAACGGAAGCACACATTCATACATACACACATGCAGACATATAAAGTTGATTTATTAAGGCTTGCATGGTTCATTCTGCTGCATTAAATTTTTTCCAAAAAAAGAAAAAATAAAATTTATGGACATTTGCATTTGAAAGTAAAACCCTTCTATATCACTTAGGATGAATGTGGTTTGGTGACACGAGCTGTGCAGAAAGTAAAAGGTATTTTATGGAGACCCCCAGTTGAAAGCTACTCCAGTCCAAGGACTGTCTCAGACTGATTGGACTGGGATTGAAAAATCATGCTGCTGGGTATTGCCAACAGCATACACAGAAGAGGTATGTCATCATCCACAGAAATCTCCCTTCATTTGTACAGCAAGGACAAAAGGTTATAAAAAGCCTTAATATTGTTATTAATTCTGTACAGACTGATACAAAGAACATGTTAGAGAGCATTCTTGGAAAAGGAGTTTTGAATAGGCTTAGAGATACCAAAGCAAACATAGAGTAGTAAAAACAAACAAAGAAACCCCAACCAAACAAAAACCTGTATAGTACAGTAAATAGGTTTCAAACCTGAGGAAGTGCAAAATCATATGCAGCATATCCTGAAATATGGAAAAATTGTGGAAACTTTTAATGTCTGAAATTACCGATGTTACACTACAACATGAAGTTTGTGAACACAGGAGGATAACACTGGTAGTTGACACAGTCTTATATTCAAGCTCTGCAGTCACTTTTTCCAAAAAAAATTCAGAGGAAGGTGTGGGGAATTCTGTAATGGACAACTACTGTGGGAGTAAAGATTTCTGTATTATTAGTTTTTCCTTGCCCTCAGCAGTACACCATTGTTTCATAAGGCAAACTGTGAGACTCTGTTTTTGACTCTTATTTAACATCAGGTGAGGAGTCTGTAAAAATTTTGGAGTTCATCTATCAAATCCAAGGGTTTATTTTGATCATAACTTCACTGGTTATGTGCCTGTTATTCTGCAGAGACCAGTTGAGTCATTGCTGATTTATATATTTGTGAGTAAAGCCAGGTTTGTCCACTTTATTGTCAGATGGTGGTGGGATAGTTTCTCTCCAACCACCACAGTAAGACAAAACTTCCTATAGGCAGTTCAGTACCTACTCACCATGAAGAAAATTGTATGAGTGAAGGAAAGAAAAGTGTAAGAGAATAACTTTTACAGCATTGGATGGAATTACAATGAGAAAAATGTCAAAAAATCCACGTATATATGACTTGAATAAGTGATAATAAAGAAAGAATGTGTGCTGCTGTTCTGCTGGGTGGTAACTGTCAACAAAAATACACAGATTCAGTCATTGGGATCACTAATAAACAGTGGTGTGAACTCAGACATCTGGTAAAATTTAACCTAAGCTGTTGTAGTGCTTAGTTAATGTTTCCCGTTTGCAAAAGGTGATTCAGGCAATGGTAGCTGCCTTAAATAAATAAAACAGAAAGACAATTGGCATAGTATGGGTTGACTATATCTTTAACAAACTCCATCAATATTCAGCTTCCTGACATCTTCATCTTCTGAGTTACTGATAAAACAACTACAAGAGCAGCTGATAACTTCCCATGTCCTTTTAGACCTCACTGGTTCACCATTTGAATTTTCCAGGCTTCGGTGCTCTGTCACCTGTGTTGTATAAAAAGACATGAACAAACTGTTCTCCATCTTTTTAACTACCTGGCTGTGGTAGCTGCTAAGTCACACTATCTCCAATACTCTACCCACACTCTCTCTCTTTGCTGATCTTGCCTCTGTAGCTACTCCAGCCAGCTACTCCTAGCGCTGCTTGCTTTGATGGTGGTCTACCTGGATGCTCAAGATGGTTGCTCCTGTCTCCAGTGGTGTCTGTGCTTTTCCACACGCTCATGCCTCATAACATGTCTCAGAAACAAGGCCCTTACTTACCAAAGGAAAGTTCTGAAAAAGACTCCTCAGCTCGTAGGATCATAGAATGATAGAATGGTTTGGGTTGGTTGGAAGGGACCTTTAAAAGTCATCTAGTCCAACCCCCTTGCAATAAGCAGGGACATCTTCAACGAGATCAAGTTGCTCAGAGCCCTGTCCAACCTGACTGAACATTTCCAGGAGCATCCACAGCTTCTCTGGGTGACTTATTCCAGTGCCTCAACACCCTAAGACTAAAAAATTCTTCATGACATCAAATCTAAATCTATCCTCTTTCATTTTAAAACCATTGCCCCTTGTCCTATCACTACAGGCCCTGAAAAAAAGTCTCTAACCACCTCCTTGTCTTCCATATGTTTTGACATGTCTTCCAGGAGGGTCTGTTCTATGATCTTACTGGGCATTAGGGTGAGGCTAACAGGTTGGTATTTGTGAGGATTCTGCTTTTCACCTTTTTTTAAATGGGTGTGATGTTTCCCTTTTTTCCAGTCTCTGAGGACTTTGCCTGACTGCCACATCTTTTGAAATACGATAGAGAGTGGCTTAGTGACTACGTCAGCCACTTCCCTCAGGACTCTGGGGTCCATCCTGGCTGATCTCCTGGACTTATGTATGTTCAGGTTCCTCAGGTGCTCTCAAACCTGATCTGCAGCGGGAAGAACTTCACTGCCCCAGTCCCTCACTTGAGTTTCAGGGCCTTGAGAGGTGTGGGAAGAGAGGCTACCATTGAAAACTCAAGCAAAAGAATCACTGAGGACCTCAGCCTTCTCAATGTCAGATTTTACCAGATCTCCCATCTTGTTTACGAGGCAGGATACATATTTTTTAGAAAGAATTAAAAAGAATGTATAAAATGGATTCAGACCACCACTGAATCTTGATTTCATTGGAATTGTCGTGAATGCTTTAACTCTTTGCAAGCACAAAATTTATTAAAATGTTAGTTTTTGTCTTCTGAAGAGTTTGAAGTAGACTTTTCAGTGGAATCTTTTGTAGGACACTTAATAGACCTTGTACCCAAAATAGAATTAGAGTAAATGCTATGTCATTTTTAATGTATGTATCACAAGTCACATCCAAGGACCATTTCTTAATTTTGTAAACTGTCAAATTGAAAAGGAATATGTCATAAATAGAAGCATCATGAATTCCAAAAGGACTGAAATGTCATTTGATATGATAAAGTTAAATAATAAAAAGTAGAAAATGTGCTTTAACCTTCTCTTAAAAAGACATATGTGTAAACCCCAAGTTTCTTTTTATACAAGCATGTTACAATAATTGTTCTTTGTTTTCTGAATTATTTTAAGTTTTAAAATTTCATTTTACCATTACATTGTTAAAATACAGTTGTCAAAAATATTTTCAGTGTTAATAGGTTGAGGTGTTGTCTAAAAGTCTTGAAATATGAAAATATCTCTATTTTTGAGCTGGCAGAACTTACTGTGGGTATCCAGAGGTCTGAACACAAATAAAATGACGATAACACCAGCTCCAGGTTACTAGGTAGTTCCTTCTTAGTAACTGTCATAAAAGAAATACTCTCTGCAGGTCTGTTTTCAAATATACTGCTCATAATAGAGAGGATTTCAACATTTGGGGAAAATGACTCAGGGATGGCATTGTTTCTTGCTTTGATAAACGCCGCTGGAATGGAATTGAAGTCTAAAGGACCTTTTGTCAGCAACAGAAGGAGGAGTGTGCCAGGGAGCCTGCACTGCTTCTAACAGCTCTGAAGACAGTTAACTCACGCTCCACAAGTTTTGTTCATCACTTAAAAATGCAACTTTCTAGAGAAAATGAACAAGGTCACCAGCACAAATGAACTACACTATAAAGAAAGCAATGCATTGTGAATTATAAGAATGATCAGTTTGGGCAAGGCGGTCTTCCATTAACAGACCAAGAACTTCAGAATTAAGATTTTTTTTTAGGAGGGAGTGAGAGTAGAGTCTAGTAATTTTTTTTTTGGTTGAAAATAAGAAATAAGCTTTCACACTGAGGAAAGCCAGTGAAGCCATGGACTGTCTATCAGTGCTTGAGCAATAAACATTGAGCTCTCTACACTGCCTTTGATATGCAAGTAGAAGAGTGTCCTTGGAGTTCAGCGGTGATTTCCAGATTACTCTAAGCAGACTGTTCTGATGGTGCTGTTGAAATTTAAAATCTTTAGTATGTGGCCATTAAGTATTCTGCAAATGCTTTCTACACCTGATGTGCTCTGATAACCTGNGCAAGCACAAAATTTATTAAAATGTTAGTTTTTGTCTTCTGAAGAGTTTGAAGTAGACTTTTCAGTGGAATCTTTTGTAGGACACTTAATAGACCTTGTACCCAAAATAGAATTAGAGTAAATGCTATGTCATTTTTAATATATGTATCACAAGTCACATCCAAGGACCATTTCTTAATTTTGTAAACTGGCAAATTGAAAAGGAATATGTCATAAATAGAAGCATCATGAATTCCAAAAGTACTGAAATGTCATTTGATATGATAAAGTTAAATAATAAAAAGTAGATAATGTGCATTAACTTTCTCTTGAAAAGACATATGTGTAAACCCCGTTTCTCTTTATACAAGCATGTTACAATAATTGTTCTTTGTTTTCTGAATTATTTTAAGTTTTAAAATTTCATTTTACCATTACATTGTTAAAATACAGTTGTCAAAAATATTTTCAGTGTTAATAGGTTGAGGTGTTGTCTAAAAGTCTTGAAATATGAAAATATCTCTATTTTTGAGCTGGCAGAACTTACTGTGGGTATCCAGAGGTCTGAACACAAATAAAATGACGATAACACCAGCTCCAGGTTACTAGGTAGTTCCTTCTTAGTAACTGTCATAAAAGAAATACTCTCTGCAGGTCTGTTTTCAAATATACTGCTCATAATAGAGAGGATTTCAACATTTGGGGAAAATGACTCAGGGATGGCATTGTTTCTTGCTTTGATAAACGCCGCTGGAATGGAATTGAAGTCTAAAGGACCTTTTGTCAGCAACAGAAGGAGGAGTGTGCCAGGGAGCCTGCACTGCTTCTAACAGCTCTGAAGACAAGTTAACTCACGCTGCACAAGTTTTGTTCATCACTTAAAAATGCAACTTTCTAGAGAAAATGAACAAGGTCACCAGCACAAACGAACTACACTATAAAGAAAGCAATGCATTGTGAATTATAAGAATGATCAGTTTGGGCAAGGTGGTCTTTCACTAACAGACCAAGAACTTCAGAATTAAGATTTTTTTTTAGGAGGGGGTGAGAGTAGAGTCTAGTAATTTTTTTTTTGGTTGAAAATAAGAAATAAGCTTTCACACTGAGGAAAGCCAGTGAAGCCATGGACTGTCTATCAGTGCTTGAGCAATAAACATTGAGCTCTCTACACTGCCTTTGATATGCAAGTAGAAGAGTGTCCTTGGAGTTCAGCGGTGATTTCCAGATTACTCTAAGCAGACTGTTCTGATGGTGCTGTTGAACTTTAAAATCTTTAGTATGTGGCCATTAAGTATTCTGCAAATGCTTTCTACACCTGATGTGCTCTTATAAGCTGCCAGGATTTAACAATTGACCTGTGATGGATGAAGTGAGAAGAGCAAAAGCAGTCTGTAGAGTGCTAGTGTCCAGACTCTTGCTGTGAGTCTGACTGACTTCAATGAGCAATCCTGAAGTTTTATGTCTGACCACAGAACAAAGAGAAAGGGTATTGCTATGTCTCTATCACAGATGCAGCGAAGTCCTGCACATTTGAAGTGTGAAAGCTGGTTTGTAAAGCCAGGCTACTCCAAGCAACTTCTACTCCAATGTGCTTTTTTTATTTTTTTTTCCCCCTGTCCCCTGCTTTCTGTCTCCCTCCTCCTCCTCAGCGTAAGCAATATCAGGGAACTGTAGCGATACATTTTAGGTTTGTGATGTGGGCTTCTTGAAGTAATATAAATGGTATAGAATCATCTCCACGTTTATTTTACCTGGTCACAGATGATAAAACAATCCTGCTTTTCCGGGTACTGCAGGAGCTTCAATCTGGTTTTAGCTGTTCACTAGAATTGTTCTGTTCTCACCAGACAAGATCAGAATAAACAGTTTTCAACTGAAATCCTTCGTGTTTGCCTCTTATGTTGAGTGCACCTATGCTTGTTCATGTTTTTAAAGCTGCTGCACACTCTCACTAGCTACTTGTATTATTCCTTCAATGTGGAAAATAAATTATAGATCATAAATAATAACAGTAAGCATCCTGAATCATTACTTATATATGAGATTGATTTCTGGCTTAGACACCAAGAGAAGCTTGTTAGTTATCCTGTTCACTTCAGTAAATGCAGACAAGAGCTCTTTCTATGAAAGATGCTTAGATATAAATGTCTCACTGATTTCCAGGAAATATGCTTATATTTCTACAAAGAACTGTACCAAAGCATCATCTTCATACATCTAAAACACATCTACTACATGTTTTGATTGAACACATTTATTTTCACACTTGTATAGATACACTGAGTTCCTGGGGGAAATCTGCCCCGTTAAATTGGGTGTTGCTTTATTATTTTAAAAAAATGTATCTGACCTGAGAGTTACCTGGGAACAGTCCTCAGGTACGAAAGATAACTTCATAAATATTTTCCATGGCCTAGTTTGCCTGTCAAAGGAGGATAAGGAATTAAGTTTTGCTTAGAAGAACTTGGGAAAAAAGCAATGCTGTTTCCCACTCTTAATTGATGGCGTGGTACCAGTTAGTCTCCAGGGAAGCTATGCTGTGTGTCTGCTGGCTGGAGAATACAACGTCAGGAGGAATTATCTGACAGAGCTGTTCATGTCCACACTGCTGGCTGCAAGACGTCATAGCTTTGATTCAGACTGTAGGTGCAACAGGGTGAGATCCTGTTCATCATGCTGAGATTATTCATATAAGACATTTAGTCCAGAGTAACAGGTCTGGGCTTTGTTCTATTTCTTCTGAATTTCACAAGCATTACCTTGCTTTGCTATTCCCAATGTCGTGTATATTTTTACTAGAGCACAAAGCTGAGCTTGGGCAGCTGTAGCTTACCATAACTTTCTGTCGTATTGCACATTTCAACAACACTTGTTAAATACCTACAGAATTCTAAAAGTTCAATAAATCACATGAAAGAAGCATGGAGGTCTTTTCAGCAGACCTAGTCTGTCCTCCTGCTCCAGTGTAGGATCCGCTATAATTAATGGCTAAGGGTTTTACTTACTCAGTAATGGCCTGGAGTCAGAGGGAGGATCCTGATGGGGTATCAAANCAATAAATCACATGAAAGAAGCATGGAGGTCTTTTCAGCAGACCTAGTCTGTCCTCCTGCTCCAGTGTAGGATCAGCTATAATTAATAGCTAAGGGCTTTACTTACTCAATAATGGCCTGGAGTCAGAGGGAAGATCCTGATGGGGTATCAAGGAAAGAGTTTTCTTCATATTTATTAAAGGAGCTAAGTCAATACAAAAAAAATCTAACCTGAACTCGGCTTTATTAATGAAACCATGACTGCTACATTCACATAATGTGTAAACATTTCTCAGTTTAATTTTATCTTGTTTTTTCTTTTCATTCTCTTATATATTGAAAACTATTTTTTTTACATTTTTAATATACTAAACAAACAAATTGATTTATTCCTTTTTTCTATTTTGTTTTTTAACTCAGTATTAGCACCTTTATATAAATGGGCATCTTGAAACTGAATATACAGAGAAGAATCAATTGTTCATTCATTTATATTTACATTTATCTTATTTCCATTTGTTATTTTTTTCCATTGATTTTAGTATACTTGATCCTGTCTGAAACGGAGGTTATCACAATTCAGATTCAGAGCACGCTTGTTTTCCACATAAGACGACATCTGATGTGATAGGAAATCAAAGAGATTATGATTGAGTGTGTTAAATCTTGTTATTTCCTAAAAAAAATAAAAATATGGAGAATTAAAATTAAATTAAAGCAATAG
The DNA here is from genome assembly GCA_013400615.1 of Syrrhaptes paradoxus. Lineage (NCBI taxonomy): Eukaryota > Metazoa > Chordata > Aves > Pterocliformes > Pteroclidae > Syrrhaptes > Syrrhaptes paradoxus. The sequence continues at coordinate 18,229 of VZTO01008152.1, read as the reverse complement.
CAACAGGAAAGTTTTATGAATTTTAATCCTTGAGTTAAACCTTTTTTCACACTGAGAATTCCCCTATATGCTTATAAGTGATCAGAATTGTATATTCAGGAGGGAAAAAAAAAAGCCAGAAAAAAAAAGATTTGTTAAGAAGAGTAGACAGTCTTTAAAATAAAACCAATTAGTTTCTAACTGCCTCAAGTGTCACTTTATCAGCAGGATCTGCTAGTGCCTCTACTAAAAGAGTGAAATAAAATAATCTTGTAATGGCAAACATGTAAAATCTCCTTTAATCACATATTTAAATAATGAATTTGACTACAACTCCAGCAATAAAAATGAGTCTTTTGCTTGTTGTAAGCATACCATTAGTGTAACACACTCATTTGTTCCCCAAATGTGCCTCTCAATGGTAATATCAGAATTAAAATAAAATTGCAAAAAAAGTTTACAGCTGAGATGTGCACAGCCCATATCTAATAGTCTGTCATGGGAATAATTACCCATAATGGGTATCCGAGGGATATAATTGTCTGCTGCTGCGAATTAGGAGTGCCACAGGTGGTGTTAATCACTTGGAATGTGTTGGAGTAGCACAGCAGCCAGAGACGGAGCCTGCTTAAGCTTGATTTGTGGAACCATTGTTTCTGGAAGCTTCAGACATAAATTGAGTGCATGGCAGTGATAATGTACACTGAAGTAGCTATGCTGAAACAAAGGGATATAAATATAAATGAAGAGCAGAGTAAAGTTTGGTTCCTTAGCAAAGGTTACAGAAATGGGCAAAAGCAAAGTTGTTTCGTGTTGTAGCACTTGAGTTTTTTGGATAGGGAACAAAAACCAAAAATAAGGCCAAAGCTGCTTTTATTGCTTGAACCTGCCAGGGGCATATCAGCAAAAGAGCTTTCATCAATTAGGTACTCCAGAACTTTCAATATTCCAGTAGAAAGACACTGGTGAGACACTGGAACAGGTTGCCCAGAGAAGCTGTGGATGCCCCATCCCTGGAGGGGTTCAAGGCCAGGCTGGATGAGGCTTTGAGCAACCTGGGCTGGTGGGAGGTGTCCCTGCCCATGGCAGGGGGGTTGGAACTTGATGATCTTTAAGGTCCTTTCCAACCCAAACCATTCTATGATTCTATGATTCTATGATTCCATGATTTCCATGATATATGACTTATATAGATATATCCAATGCTAGCGGTAACTTTGATGAGGAACTAAAAATTTTCTTCAAGTATGTTATTGATTTATTAGCACAGTATCATCTGAATTTAAGAGCACATCATCAACAGTTTCTCAGAAATTTGATGAACGCCAAAGAAATTGAACTGACTAGGATTTATGTGGAATATGTAAATATACAGTAGCTAAATAAATGTGGCGATACCTGGATATCCTCAGAACAAAGTCAAGGCCTTGACTAGGTTTCCCTAGATAAATTAGAGATAAAGGAAATGAGGCTACAAATGACACAATATGTCTTTAAAAAATGGTGATTAATTCAAAACTGAATTGCTCAGATCTTTTAAAGTCTGTAAATTCTGTACAAACTCCAATACCAAAAGCTGTTGTCCCTCTAAGACGTGAGGGAGTGAAAGGCTGGCCAAATATCGCTGTGGAACATTCTTTCTAAAAGTCAAAGCAACCTAAAAACCATATTTATTTCTGAGGTCTTTAGAAGCCCCTTTGCATTGTAGAGCACACAGTTCTACATGCCCATTACACGTAGAGAAACGATCGATTTTGTTCTGACTTTTGCAAGTTAAAAGATCATACTTAGAAATAAAAAAGTTCTAGCCACTCAAATATTTTAAAGAGAAAGATAAAGAATGAAGGGACAACTCAAGTCTGATGTTTCAAGTTAATCAAGGGATTTAGGTGTGGTTTGGGGTTTTTTTTTTTTTTTTAAAGTCATCTAGTTTTTTAAATTGTATTGTTGCTGAGCTATAGCTTACAAGAATTACCACCCATCATACTCCAGCTGCTGCTTTTTTTCTCAGACTGCTTAACTCTATGTGCTAATTATAGCCTGACAGCAATCCATAAAAATGATAAATATTACACTCATTTTGTGGATAGGCATGTCAACACACAGATTGTGTCTTTCCTAGAGTAGGAGAAAATATCTGAACGTCATCAAGAAAAAATAAACTGTTATTTCAGCTTTTGCAGTTCCATGTTATAACTCTTAGATTGTTCTTGTCCTTCACTGCATCTCTTACAAATTTTCTGTTTCTCAGCCACAAAAAGGTGAGAAGAAAATGTGAAAACTGATAGAGAAATAACACAGAAAAAGCAGGGAAAAATACAAAGAAATCTGAACTAGAGCAGAGGAAATCTGCTGGTTGGGTTGGTGAGTGGATGGAATATAAGCATGAAAGATTAAAATTACCTTTATCTTAATCTATGAGTGAAAATAACATTTTAAAAGGCTCTGAAATTGAACATGTTAGAAGGAATGATATTTACTTTCAATGGACTAAATGTCAAAGCAAAATTATTTTTTTTTAAAAAGTTGTATTCTGAAGATGTGGAAACAAAAACTGCAAAGAAGTGTATATTTACCAAAGTTATGGAAATAGAATAACTGAAGTACTACAGAGTTTTTTTGTGGTTCGTTTCCAAAACACTTCCTACTACAATGCATAAAACAAGTGCATGAATACGTAACTACACCCAAATAAAGGAGAGAGATAAACTTTTCCATTTCAATACACCTTCAGCTTTGTTTGTAGGAGTTTCAAATGAGCAGAAAAGAAAACCACAGTACAAAGACTTGCACTGCTATACATCACAGAATTTTTCTTGATATATTTACAAAATAAATGAAAGTGAATCATCATGGCAAACAACCCACTAAGAATATCCCCATAAGCACTCTTGTGACGAGCAAAACTGCTGCTGACAACTACGGCTCAGCAAGTCCGTAACATACGGTGTCGTTTAAATACGTGTTGTGGAAAGATGTTTTTCCCTCTCTGTGTGGCTTTCTGTTACTATTCAGATCTTTCAAGCATTTGGAGGAATGGTACTTGATTCTGTTTTTATTTTGAATATCTCAGTAAAATTGCAAGAATTGACACTCTGTCTGAGGCTCTCAAATCTGCAAGACTCTACCTGCAGCACCAAATGTCTCTTCTAAGCTAATAATCAAGAATTAGCACATCATTACACACAGGTATGGGCATTTTAATGTGTAAATCTAATAAAATGCTGGTAAAATACGGTCTGCCAAAATCCTGCGTGCACTATGAATAATGCAGCAGATTAACACAGCGCTCTGTTGGAGAGCTGGTCTGTTTACCTTCCAGCACTGCCAAAATGTATTTTGCAGGAGATGCCTAAATTGTCACGATCAAAGGGGAGAAAAATATAGGTTAGTCCTTTGTCTGCAGATCTGTAGAGGAGTCCACTTCTCTTTTGTTCAGATAAATGATATCAGAGGACAAGGGTTACTCCAAAGGGCCCAGAATCCCAAATGTAAATGAAAAATGTGAAATAGGTGAATTGGGTTCTATGCACTGTTGGTATTGGCAAATCATGCAGGAATCCTCCAGAATATAGTGAATTTGTGCTTTGAAATGATTGTGCTTTTCCTAGGAACACTGGGATTTAGCCGCTTTGAGCTCTTCAGGCAAAATGGCATACCATCTCCTTTTCTCTGCGGAATGTGGAAAAAAATATAATACTCATCACGTCTTCATATATCTCACCTTATATATCTGTGGATCAGCCACAGGTTCCAGTGTAAGCTGGGTACTGAGCTGTTGGAGAATAGTGTAGGGGAGAGGGACCTGGGGGTCCTGGTGGCCAGCAGGATGACCATGNACCTAATGAATGTTTATAAATATGTGAAGGGTGAGTGTCAGGAGGATGGAGCCAGGCTCTTCTCTGTGACATCCAGTGATTGGACTGGATGATCTTTCGAGGTCCCTTCCAATCTCTAACATTCTGTGATTCTGTGATTCTGTGAAGAGTTGGCCATTTACAGTGAGATTCATTGAACCATATCTAGATAAAAGCCTGTTGCTTAATCAGTGTTGGTTCTGTCTTCAGTTAGGGGAAAAAAAGGCTGAAACTTCAGAGAAGAGTATTTCTTATTGCATTAATTCTGTTATGTGATCTGGTAAACAGCATTAACGGTGCCTATCTCTTCCCACTGATTACAGGCAGAGCTGTGAGCAAATTCCAGCTCAAGATTGTCTATAAAATATACAAATTCCACCTTTCAGTGTGGAAATCAAGAGTGAAAACTGCTCATTAGGGCATATTGTTGTTGTTTACAGCTTTACTCCTGAAGTCAGAAAATGTCAGCCTTTGGTGGGGGGAAGTGAACCACTCACAAAACAAGACAGAAAAATAACGATCAGATGTGTGTTCTGAGATTGAATATCACTTGGTTTGTTCTGTGCAGTGTCTTCTCAATAGTAAGAGCTTTTACATTTTTCTTTGCCTCTTTGCTATCCACTGAGCAGCCATAAAACGCCATCCCATCTGAACAGGAGCATCTTTCATTGTCAGTAACATTTTTCTAAGTTTTGAGGTAGTAGATTATCAGGCCTATTGTCCCTAAAGGATCTACAGTTACTTCAAATATTTTCTTTCACTGGCTGATGGCATGACATGTGCACACTTATATTACTCATTTTTCTAACAGATGCCTACTGCCCTTAGCACTTTTACCACATTTTTATTACAAAGGTAGAGGCAAGACATAATGTGAATTGGGTTTAAACTGCAATGGTTGATTGAACTCTCTGTCTTCTGGAAAAAAAATAAAAGATCTGATTTTAACAGGGGTTACAGTGAGATGGTTCTCATTTGTTTCTTAAAATAATATTTCACTGTCTTGTTCTTGCAGATATTGCAGCACAGAATGTGAAAATGAATCTACACAGCTATTGCTCCTTTTGTGCTGAGGATGTATTTTTTATTTGCACAGCTCTAGCTGGAATGGTGCACTCTTTGCAAAAGCTGAATATTGAAAATATTTCTAAGTTAATTCTTAACATGGAAGATCAGTTTCTGCTGTTGTTTTTAGTAGGTCTTTAACTGTTCCTCTATTTATTTCTGCTACCCCCCAAGTGATGGCTTGGAGGTGCTCTGTAGCAAATGAAGATTTTATACGTGACTCCCAGAAGGATGGTTTGATTATGGTCACCTCAATGAGCATAAAAATATTGCAATGTAGGTGAATTTTGAAAGTATAAGTGGATTTTTTAAAGTGAATTTCTGGAAAGTATCAAGTGTGACTACCTTACCAATTTTCCAAGGAGACGGTTTGCAAGGGGGACAGCAATCTGCAGATGACAATTTGTTTCGAAAAGGCTCAGTTAGCACTATAATTCCTGAGATAAGGCAATAACAGGCTATTCTCGTTCTATTTTTCCATAGTTTTGTAAACAAACCCTAGGAAACTCCAAACTCTATTAACTGTCATTCAAAAAAAAGTTGTATATGTTCTAAATTAATAATACATGAGATGGTTCAAGAGAAGCATTCTCTGTTCTCTAAGCAGATGCTGTTATGCTCTATCTGCTCCCTGGTGCAGAGGGACAATAAAACAGCAACTGTTTTGTTCTTACATCTTCAGAATAATTTGTAATTAGCACTTTAAAATTAAAAAGTGAGAAGAAGCTATAGTATGAATTCCATTCCATTTTCTGCATGCCTGAAGCATGATTATTTTGATAGACATCTTTTAATTTGTAATTAGTCTTTAGAAAGGACTGTTTTCTGATGCTTTAAGCAGTGCACTAATTATTAATTAGTGTTCTCTCATTTTACCGAGTGTTTATGCACTACAGACCAGATTCAGCATCTACTGAGGCATAATCGTACACGAGTTCAGCATTTGGCTCATCTGGCCTTCTTATGTTTTTGATAAGATAAACTAAACATATCCAGTTATAATTTCTGTCCTGTCTTCCCAGCCTGGCTGTCTGCTATGCTTCCAGGTAGTTCCTACAGAAAGCAAAATATCTACAGGAAATATTTTTGCTCTGTTGCTGTAAGGAACAGTGTGAGCCACGTCAAGCTGTGGAAACGTGACTACAACCATGTTCACTGAAGCTCTGCTTTTGAGGCTTACCTGCCTTCGCTCAAGGATATGGAAAAATAATTAGATGCATTTTGTTTCAGTTGACTCATAGTTGATACTGCCTCAAGCTGAAAAGATGCCACATATCTTGTAGTGTTTATGTACTTCCTAGTCTACTTTAGCATTAATTCTGTTGGTTTAAATATCATCTAAAGGCCAACCAAGGTGAGGAATACCTTGTGCCAGGCACTGTAAGTACATAAGGTAGTTAATTAATGGTTCCTATCCCAATGGGTTGAGAACAACCATTGTAGAACAGGCACAGAGGAAAAAATTGCTGTAAAACATAACGTGGCATTTTGTGCCCAGAAAATACTGGTTTAAGTGGTCGTTTTCTTTTTTGAATAATTCAAGAGAATGGTAACTAGGGTAGCTGCAAAGAGGATAGAGTTTCTCTTTTCACAAGGAGAACATGGAGAAGACAAAGGGCAATATCCAACACTGGGAAATATTTAATCTTTATATAAGAAAGAATTTTGTTACAGTGAGAACGATCAGTCACTGGCATAACCTCCCAAGGCATGTGGTGGAGTACCCATCACTAAAGGTTTTCAAGACAGGGTACTAGATAATCTCATCTAGGCTTGCTTTCCCCCCAAAAGTTGAATCAGATTGTCCTTCAAAGTCGCTTCAAACCTGGGGTGTTCTATGATTCTATTAGTAAATAAGTTTTTTAAAAAAGGTGGAGGGAGAGGAAATGCTCTCATAGAGATATATTTCTTTTCACTAGCATTTCCCAGTGCTTTTTTCCAAGGTGTCTTGTAATTTTATCCTCTTTTTCATAATAAAAGTGATCTGATCAGCTCTTATTAATGATTTTAACTAAACGTAGAATTAAATTCTAAAATCTTTTCTTATACTATATGCTTTATGTTTGTATTTTTAAGTAATTGTTTGGTTTCCTTACTGTGAATTTTCTCTGAACGTATTTGATTCCCTGCCTTCCATTATCATCTACTTTTCTGAGTGTTCAGTCTGCATGATCTTGTATATCTTTGTGTAAATACACCTTAGCTGAACTATCTGGTGATAGATAAATTTAGATTTAAGGTTTTAAGCAACCACAGTTTAGTTAATATCTTCCTGCAAGCCGCTCTATCAGACAGTCATTTACCACAGTAAAATAGTTTTTGATATTTCATAGAGATTTCCTTGGGTTTAAAGCCTGAGGGGCTTTTAAACCATCTGATCTGACCTCCAGTGTAACACAAATCATTGGACTTCATCCACATATTTTTTTTTACTGAATAAAATGACTCTGCATTTCAGTCCTCAGAAAACAGTTGTATGCCATAAGAAGGAAATAAGAGAGACTGGAACTGGAATTCACAATTATTGGGAAAAATTAGAAAAATGGTTTAAAAAGATAAGTAATTCAGTTAAGCCAAGTTTGCATTTTCTGTTTTGGTAAGAAAAGATAAATAGAGACATACAAGATGTAGATCAGCTGATTAGATGACAAATACCCATAAATTACCTGTAAGTAAAAGATGATTAGAAAACTGATCAAAAATCTACAGTAGTACTGTTATTCATAGAACAACCCCATGGGATATGTAAACAAGTGAGTCTTTATTCACATCATCTAAGGTTTCATTTGGAGATCTAATTCGATGTTGAGGACTGTGGAAGAATTCTGCATGAGCCGTAGCTCTGTAGCCCAGAAATGTGGTATTGTCATTGCTGCTAACAGGCCACAGTCTTCCTGTTGACTCTGCAAGGTCTGACGACTGGGATTGTTTGTCTTGCTTTGTATGGATTTGTCCAGGCCAGCCTGGAGCTTTGTGTTCGTCTACTTTACAACAAGACCAATCCTCTAACAATGAGAAGACCCTTTTCTGAGGGGTTTCAGCTTCAGCATAGATGTGTACATTGTGTGGTAGATATCCATTGGTTTTATGGGTTTTTTTTAACCAGTACATAGTGATAACAAGTTGTTGTCCTGTGTAGAATCAGGTATCTATGTCCCTATACTAAAACTGTGGTATAGAACAGTGCAGCCCAGCCTTAGGATGACAGTAGAAACCTTTTTTGCACTCGTATGTTAAAAAAAAAAATCCACAACATATATCCATGGCCAAAGATCAGTACCTGGCCTTTCTTTTATTTAGTAGTATTAATATATGATTTTATTTTATTAGATGACTGTTGAGTTTTCTTTTCTATATATCAGTGTTTTTTTCAATTCAATGAATTATCAAGGAATTAAATAAATTAATTCAATAAGTTTTCTTAGTATCAGATAACGCACGTTCCTTTCTGCAAAAGTCCTCATAATAATCCATCCTGGCTGGGTCTAACAGAACGTCCCTGGAGGTTATGATCAGTTTGGTCCCCAACCATGTATGCTGTGATTCTGATAAATTATGAAAAAGCTATGGGTAACAAAAGAAGCCCTCCTAGGCAGGGATAAAAGGAGGATTGATAAAATTACTTCTGCCAAGGGTAGAAGAAGCCTGCCCCTATCAAGGCTGTGCAGCCCCTCCCCATCTGGAAACAGGGGTTTCCAAATATAAAGCCTGATTTCTTGCCTGAATTTTTATTTCTGATTCTTTGTTGATAGCCACAAGTCAGTAATTTTATCAAAGATAAACATCAGCCTAAGTAGTCTGTGGCTCCCTGGGCCTTTCCTTCACTGTCGTGTAGATATTGGTACTGTTTTCAGCCCTCTATCCATTTGAAATGTCTCCAGTTTCCTTCTGAGTTATTAAAAAATTAAAATCAGTGATTTGGGGATAATTCAGCTATTCAGTTCTTACTAACAAATTTACAGTTCAGAGGATAAAAACAATCGTGTTACTATCACAGTAATTTGCTTCTTCCTTTAAGATTCTTGGGCACGAGTTGCCTAGGACTGTCAAGTTGTCTGTCTATGTTTAGTTAATTTTAGCAGATGCTCTTTCATATGTTCTGTTGCTACAGATGGTGAAATTTTTATTTCATTCAAAGGGCAAAACTTAATTTGGTTTTTTTTTCCCCTTCTGCTCAGAGAGCTAACACAGAGGAAAGGAAATTTCCACATATGTTTATATCCTAGTAGAGGTTCTACACACACACAAAATAGATACTGATATAGTAGAAGACATTTTATTTCTAGGACAACTGGAGGAAGCGTTTTGGTGGTGTTTTTGGTTTTTTTTAAGTGGTGCTCCAGAGGATGACGTGTTTGTTATTGCCATAACTCATCAGTATGCAACAAAAGCAAAGTTAAGGTTGCATGAACTGAATTAAAATTTTACAGGGAGCTGATAGATATGTTTAACAAAATCAGAAGCAAACCCAAAGAAGAATCAGTTCAGCCACAGTTTTTGATTTTTGCATTAAAACTTTCCTGTTATTTCAAAAACATACAAAAATCTGACTGACTAAAATACTTGAGGTTTTCTTCGGTTTTCTTCCCCCTCCCCGTGTAGTAACGTATGACTTCAAGATGTGTGAACTAAGTACCGTTAACTGGGAGTAAAACGAAGCCTCTCTGAAGTTTCTTCTTCTCTATCTGTCACTGAAGAAAGGTAAACCCATATTAAAAATCAACATATGAAGACTCCTGCTTACCTCTTCCTGCAGTGGCTTAACTCAATGACTCCCCAGCCACTGCAAACCTCCTGCAGGCAAGACCACTGTCTGTCTGCCCAAGACGCAGAGAGAGGCGCTGAGCACTCCGTGCGGGGTGGCTGTGTCCTCCCTGCAAAGTTTGGTCTGAGTTCAAGAGGCATCTCATGTGCTGGGGTAGCTGCTTCCGTCGCTGCTGGGAACCATGCCCTGTGGCACATCTCTGCCAGAACTGAGCAGTCCAATGCTCAGGAGAGATTTTGGATGCCTTCCACCCCAACTGCTGCACAAATTACTGCCTCTGCCATGCTCCCAGCTGGCAACGCTTTCCCTGCTACCAGCTGAAGAGGTGCTTGACAATTCTAACTCTAAATTAGGAGTTGGCTCGAGATAACAAGTGTAAGCACTTTGTAAGTAGGTGTAGCTCTCAGAAGCGGTTAGAAACTGCTAGAACTTCTAGGAGTGAACATCTCAGCTACCTGTGTGAGCAGCGGTGGCACCTTCTGGAAAGAGAAGCCAGAAACTGCTTCATGAATTCCCTTATCCCTTGGTGGGAAGGGAATATCTGGAGGTTATCTGGTTCAATCCCCTCGATCGAGCAGGGCTCCCTAGAGCAGGTTGCTCATGCTGAGATGTGCTTCCTTGTGTGTGGGCCAGATCGCATGTTTTGGGTCCTGGGGGCAGGGACATCCTTAGGCTGAGACTTTCAGCTATTTCTAATGTAGTAGGTACACAACTTAAAACAAAACTGGTAAAGTTTGGATTAAACATTTATTTGTGGTTCTTTTTTATTCTGTTTGGACTAATGATAATCTTGCTTAAAATTTTGTGGACCTTGAGATTTGTCCATTTTGCCCTTTGTTTGCCTATCCTCGTTTTTGACCAAGATCAGTTTCTTATGGGTGAGTTATAGTTGTTTGTGTGATGTTGCATTTTTTTATATTTTCAAGAAAGTTTTATCACGTTGAGAACAAGCCAGAACTTTTCATATATTAAGAAGTCTGTAGCAGAAAATATGAAGTATTTCTACCAGCTTCCGTTTGCAATGGTTTTGTGTTGGCTTTTCATATGTTTTTGAGTATTCCTTCTTTCCTAAGAAAAGTAATTGTAGAGAAAGCTCTCACTTAAATGTCCTTACATATTGTGTATATAGTTGTATAGATTTAAAAAAAATATTCAATTATCTGTTCCGTCAAAAAAATTTAAAGTTCCCACTCACAAAGACTGTAGTGTCAGTCATATAGACTCTTGTGTTGACATTTTCAGTCCATTTTTCAGCTCTCTAGAAGCATTCAAATTGGCACAATTTAAAAACAAGAACACCTATAGATAATTTACCAAAACTGCCAGAGGCAGCACGGATAAGACTGATGATTTCTTTTTTCTTAGATGATTATTTGGTATCTTGATTTGTTGTAGCCTTGGCCACCTTGTGAGGCTGAGGACTGTTCATGTACCATTCAATTATTAAAACCATTCTGATAATTCTGGTATGTATGTGAAACATACATTGCAGGATTTGAGATTACCAAGCATCTGCTTACACAAACTGTTTGTAGTATAGTGACACTTTTGATTGCTAGAAATGCTCTAATTTCCAAAGACCACAGGGGAAACACCTAAGGTGAGGTATTTTATTAGATTGTATGAACATCAAAATAAAGATTCACTTATTAAAGTTTAAGGTTTTAGGTAATAAATACTGTATGACTTGTATTGCACATTTTTTTTCTTCTTTTTCAATGAGCACAAAGGAAATACTATTCCAAAAACACTTTTCTTCCAATTTTGTTACTTTGCATTGCAAAATTTTTCATTTTCTGCTATACAAAAATAATGATGAAAAAGTTATTGTGCTTATGTTAAAAGGGCAAGGTTGCTGAAGGAAAAATTAACAGCACAAACCATCATTCTTATCAGCTCCTCCTGAGCACAAATCCAAAACATAGCTTCTTGCTAGCTATTTATGAAGAAGAGAAAACAAAAAAAGTTAGCTCTCTGCTTAACCCAGGACAGTCAAGAAAGAGTTTTTGTAACTTGAAGAGAACTGAAGATGCAGTGGGTGATGGGGAAACAATCTGGAAACAGTGTGATAGAGGAGGCTCTTTTACAAAGTTTTATTTTGCAAAGTTTTACTTTGAAAAAATTCACATTAACATACTATTTGTATTTTTTAGTAAAATTAGAAATGCCTTTTTTCGAATAACCCATGTTCTAAATACAGAACCTGCTTTAAAAAAAAAGTAAAATTAAAAAAAAAACAAACCAAAAAAACCTAAACGAAACAAAAACCCCTAAACCACTTAGACATACACTCAGGTGCAATCCTAACCAAGAAAAATGCTTGAAGGTGAGACTAATTTTAAATAGTTTAAATTCTTTAGACCTAAAGGCATCTTTGTATTTTTTCTTTCTCTCAACAAGGGTGCTTCTCTGATCGGAGCTGTGAATTTAAATGAGAGTACAGTCAATAATTCAATCTGGATAAGAGTCTATAACTGATTCTAGAAATGTATGTGGTGTAGGAAATCAATGGTGCTTCATTAGTTTATACCAGATGAGTATCTAGTCCTTATGTATTGACCTCCACAGTATAAAAAGTTTAGCTGTGTTTTAAATCTGTCTGCATGCATTGTTATGGAGTTAACTTATTATTGTTGTATGACTGCCTCTGAAAAAATCAAATACAACTTTCAATCACGAACATGTCCACTTTGAAGTGTATTTGATGACACAGACATGTAGCGAAACACAAATGCATGAATATTCTATATTCTAAGAAGAGCTTTTCTCTCCATTTTATAACAGACGACTCATTTAGTTTTCTTTCCTAAACAGTACTCTGAATTGTTTCTATTTCCCCAATAACTGTACAGACCTGCCAAGACTACAGTTCAAAGTTAAACACCTAAAGATAATACACCGGTGAAGGTGCAGAACAACAGGAGGGGCTTTAGCATGTTTTCAGAGAGGTTTCTGTTGGAGGACTTGTGGGGGATTTTGGTTTGTTGCATTTTTTTCCCTGTTAAAGAAGTTTAGTACTTCACAGAAATAGTACAATTGATTTCTCGTAGAAAGTAAAGTACCACATGAAGAACTTTGAATCCCTACTGTCTTGAATCTCTAAGCAGTTCTTTTGAATTTTTCATGTACTGTGATTTCTTCTGCAATTATAACAACATTAAAGAAGCTTTTCTATGTGAATCAGAACCAGATTTCTTTTCAAACACTAGAAGATCCAAGATATTTTAATGTGTAAACAAGAGTCTGAAACACATCGAAAGACTTTGCAGCTGTATCTAACAACGTTTTCATAGTGATAACCTTCTTGGAGAGCTTTTCTTTTCCCCAAAAAAAATTCTTCAGGTAGAACTAACAATATAATAAACACTCAGAAAGCTATTATAAGTGTGGTTAGCTACACTGATATTATCTGTATAGTAAAAAAACAACAGTAAGTTACTTTAAGCATTCATCTCAAGAAATGCTTTAAATTATGTAAGCATTCCTAACTTTTTTTTTTTTTTTTTGGTAGGGTCCATTCTATCTGCATCCTAGTCCTCCTGTTTTCGAGCATAAACACGGTTCTGTAAACACTGTCCTAACTTAAGCTGTCTTACCTAGACTTGCATCCTCATTCTCCTCTTTTGCTGCTTGCAAAAGACTGGATTTGCTTCTCTCTCATTTGAAGAGAGGGACTTAATCACCAAGCAGTGATGCATGCTGATTGTCATTGCCCATCACCTTTTCGTTTGAAGATGAGCTACTGTGAACATGCAAGTAGGAGTCTACGTTAAATGACAGAAAAAGGGACCTTGATTCTAGTCTAGTGATTAGGGCACTTGAAATTGAAGCTCATTCATTTAAAGCAGGTGTCCAAATGACACTCAACTCCCACTGCAGGTGGCTATTTTTAACAGTGATTCATTTGCCCAAGGACATTTTGTTCTTCCATTCACATAACGGAAAATATTACAGATGTCGAGGCACCCAGTCACAGTGGTTCAGCTTCATGGTAGTTTCATGGTATCGCTAGGTCGAAACATTAAAAATGCTTATACACGTGCCCTCCTCGTTTCTTCACAGAGTTTGTCCTTTCATTGTAAATGTAGCTATTCCATCTACAAAAAGACCCTGGAAATCACAATTTTTTTCTAAAGAACAAGACTGACGTGTAAGATGCCTAAGGGCACTCTGCATGAGAGAAGACAGCAGCCTGTACCAGTCACTGCTGAAATACAAACTTATAATTCTGTCTCAAAAAATGTCTTCTAGGACAGCAAGCCCAGATCACTGCTCCTATCTCCAGTATCAACCGCCACTTAAAATAAACATCAGACAAAGCAGTCAGTCCCAAGCAGGAAAGGCAATCAGAAACCATCTCACACATGCACACTCCCTGAACTGCGCTTAGTTTTCCCCACTTCCTTGGAAACACGGAAGTTCCTGGTGTTGGTTGGCTGGACATTGCTTTCTCAAGGTCCTCTCTCCATCACACCAGTACTATGGATACTGGACATGGTGTGGCTGTGTGGCACAGTTATGTGACATGGGTTCAGTAGTCTGGTAAGAGTCTAGCATCTAATAACTGAAGATACCCTTGTAGGATTTGCAGATTTTGGCTGGGATAGAGTTATCTTTCTTCATAGTAGCTGCTATGGGGCTGTGTTTTGAATTTGTGCTGGAAACAGTGTTGATAACACAGGGATGACACAGGCTCAAGGCTTTTTCTGCTTCTCACACCACCCCACCAGTGGGTAGGCTGGGGGTGCACAAGAAGTTGGGAGGGGACACAGCAGGGACAGCTGACCCCAACTGACGAAAGGGATATCCCATACCATGTGGTGTCATGCTTAGCATGGGGGAAAAAGAAGGAATGGGGGGGA